>CAJHQP010002327.1:0-88703 GCA_905132765.1 Moricandia arvensis | reverse complement strand
CCGTTTGAGTCATCCTTTCCGAATCTAGGACGTATCAAAAGAAACTTCAGATACAGATTGGAGAGCTTCTTGGGAAAGGCTACATCAGAGAAAGCCTTAGCCTCTGTGATGTACATGTCCTCCTTGTGCCCAAAAAGGATGGATCTTGGCGGATGTGTGTGGACTGCCGCGCCATCAACAACATAATGGTAAAGTATAGGCATCCAATCCCTAGACTTGATGACATGCTTGATGAATTGCATTGTTCCTCTGTCTTCTCTAAGATAGATTTGAAAAGTGGCTATCACCAAATTTGCATAAAAGAAGGTGATGAATGGAAAACTGCATTCAAAACAAAACTAGGATTGTATGAATGGCTTGTCATGCCCTTCGGTCTCACTAATGCACTTAGTACATTCATGCGCTTGATGAATCATATCTTGCGATCATTCATTGGTTATTTTGTTGCTGTCTATTTTGATGACATACTTATCTACAACAAGAGTCTTGATGATCATAAAAAGCATTTGAAATATGTTCTAGAAATTCTTAGGAAAGAACACTTGTTTGTTAATCTTGCTAAATGCTCTTTTGGGACAGATCACGTGGTCTTCTTAGGTTTTGTTGTAGGTGCAGATAGACTCAGAGTGGACGAAGAGAAAATCAAAGCCATCCGAGATTGGCCTAGTCCAACAACCTTGGTCGAAGTGAGGAGCTTTCACGAACTTGCTGGGTTCTACCGACGGTTTGTCCCTAACTTCAACACTATAGCAGCTCCACTCACTGAGGTGATCAAAAAGAATGTTGGTTTCAAGTGGGAACAAGCTCAAGAAGAGGCATTTCAACTGTCATCCTTTGTACACATGGATATAGAGACCCCTTTTTGGTTTGCAGTCTTCATAGAGTGTATAACTTATTGATAAGAAAAAAAACATAAAAGCACCTAACAGACCTAAACGGCAGTACCAAATTAATTGGGATTGAAATTAAATGAACTTCAACGGACAAAGCCTAAAGAAGTATGAGTATAAAAGAGTCTTAACGGACAAGACCTAAACATGCATGGCCTAAACAGGTCCGGACAGCCCATATTAACATCTCTAGCTGCGACAGAGAAACATGGATTGTTCCTTTGTTTTCTTTTTTCCACTTATGTTTTTTTTTTTGAAAAGTAGATTTCTAGTCGTTACCTCTGTTTAAAAATGCAGCCGCCTAAACAAGGCCACCTAAATGCTACTCGGAAGCCAGGCGTTTCCATTTGGGCCAGTTCGCTATGAAAAATCGGCCCCTTAATCACATTAGGCACCACTAATCAGATTAAATGCCACTTAAAATTAATAGGCCCAACCAAAATAGGCCCTGATTCTGTTAAAACCTGAATGACTTAAACTGTGGGGGAGATCATACTTATTTATAGTATTGGTATACGTTCATTACTTCTCTTATGTACCGATGTGGGATGTAGATTAACTTGTGTCTTTCATTTATTATCTGAGTGGGTTTTTTTAGTTTTAGAAGTCTTTTCTTTTTACCATGTTTCAAATTTAACAATGAATTATTTTTGGGCTTTCGATGAGCTATATATTTATATAGCAATTTTTTTGTTTACAAAATGACAAATGATTTTGAAAAAACTGCTTATTTGGAATTTTGCCATTAAAACATTTTATAAGATATCTGAGCTTTTCTTATATCTTGTATTGGTAGATCTGAATTGTAATATATCATATACAATAAAACAGATTTTATCTCTCTATAGGACTATTGATGACACGTGTCATAAAAAATCATGTGAGCTTCCACGTGGCAACGTTGAGACAAGTTTCGTGAAGCTGTTTTTAGTGTGTGATATTTTTATTTTCTTTTGGGCCCCAATTTTAGGTCATTGTGCTTAACCTCTCTAGGCTTCATTGTATTTTTTTTGGTCTCCATCGTGGAGACGATACCTTTACCAACCCTAATACCTCCTTTTTCATCTTCAAACATAAAAATCATGAGTAGTTACATAGTTAGGATGAGCCGAAATGACGTATTGAACGCACTCATTAACCATTGCTCACGACTACTCCCACGATCGCTCTTTGAATACAACCCTATTTAACTCTTTTCTCAGCATCTTCAACTATAAAAAGGTATTTTCTTCCCTGCAAAATTCACCATCATACTCTTCGCAATTGTAAGCTTCCATAATATTCCATCGCTAAAATGGTTTACTCATTTCTTCCTCGCTGATCTGAAATCGGGCCGATGTACCTCCACAGTTGAGGTCTGCCTGCTCAGGTTTTGGAAAGCCAGGAATGACGAGTGTAGATATTTTTTTCTTTGATGCTAAGGCAATTACAACGTAAAAAACCTATACCATATCTATCAGATTCATCAGTTTCTCATTCTCAAACTTTATAATTCCCATAAAACCTCTCACCAGGAATGGCTGCTTCGTCGATTCTTCTCTCGGACTTAAAAGTGGGACGCCGCTCTAACACCGCCTGGATTCTAAGGTTCTGGAGTCTTGTCATGTGAAGAAAGGCAGCAAACTCTTGGGTTTGATATGCTATCCCGGCAAGCAGGTGATGCCAACAACTATTGACATTACACGGAGTAACCACAACTTCAAGCTTTCTGACAATACAATGTCCATACGCTTCTGGTATTTTCAAACCGTGGATATCAATATCTATTTTTTATTCTAATCTCTATGGAGGACCAAGGGTATGATTTGATATTGAGTTTAGATTAGTTACTTACAATACTGCAAGTTGAATGGTTTCACGAGCTGCTACATATGGGCTTGTCCGCCGCTCAAGGGCAATGATTATATCTTCTACGGTCACTCAGAAATTCAGAAGACGCCCATACAAAGTACGACAGTAGTCACTTCATTTACTTTTTAGGATAAACTTCATAAGTTTCTGTAAGAAAAATCACTTACATAATCCAATTGTACATGTCGTTCTTTGCAAGAACTTAACAATGTTGAAAAAGCTTCAACGGAGGGCTTTGTTGCAGAAACTATAAATCTAATTACAACTTTTTGTGAAATTGATGAAGTAGAGCTATGGTTACCGCAGCTAGGCTCCCATATTTTAATGGTGACTACTGTCCAGGCACAGCAGAGGATCTTTTATACCAAATAAGTTAAGAAGAAGATGGCCGAAAGGATAATAATAAAAGAATGATCAAGAAAACAATTACAAAAGGGCTCTAAAATCGTCTGGAGATTTATCTTTATGGGAATGCACCCAAGAATCTTCTGATATGCATAAAGTAATATGTACTTTCTATGAATTATACTATCTTCTTTGTTAGTGTGGTCTCCTTGTACCTTTGTTTCCAACTCGGTGAGACCATTCACCCAATGAATGAGGACTTTCTGATGATGCACTTGCAACCTTCTTTCACATATTTTTGTATGCAGATTGTATTTGGAATCGTCGGGTCAGAAGTCAGTACTGTTGGCTAAATGAGTTGTAACCTGGAAAGTTATGAATTATATATTTGGATAATAATTGAATCGATGTGCTTTCCTAAAAGAGTATTTTGACCCTATACAAAGCATTGTGTTACACGAAATCCTTTTGTACGATAAGACAATCAAAGTTTCACTCTTGTTCAAGGCTATAATTGTAACGCCCCGACCGCCCACGGCTAATGGGCCACCCACGCCCGCTCTCTCGGCCCGTGAGCCCCATCCCATCCGACGGTCGTGCGTTAATTTTTCCAAGGCTCAAAATCATTGTTTACTGACCCTGCAATCACCACTCGACCTTTCTCCGTGTTTTGGCCTCACTCACACGGTATCGCGAATCACTTCCAGATAGGTCACCCATCTTTTCACTACTCCAGTATAAGCACGCTTAACTCTGGAGTTCTAAACGGAGGTCTGATGGAAAAGGTAAGTCAACTTTGGTGACATAGGTATCCAAATCAATTATCTTAAGCCTTTCCACGTATCACAACTCGGGATGTTACAATTCACCCCCTCTCAAAGAACGCAACGCCCTCATTGCGCCCCACGACAGGTCTCAAGACGCCTCTCGGGTCAAAACCGAGATGACTAACCAGCTCTGATACCAAATTGTGACGCCCCAACCGCCCCTACCGGTGAGTCACCCATCCCTCTATCGGGCTCGTGGGCCCCACCCCTATCCGACGGCCGTGCGTTAATTTTTCCAAGGCTCAAAATCATTGTTTACTAACCCTGCAATCACCACATGACCTTTCTCCGTGCTTTGGCCTCACTCACACGGTATCACGAATCACTTCCCGATAGGTCACCCATCCTTTCACTACTCCAGCATAAGCACGCATAACCCTAAAGTTCTAAACGGAGGTGTGACGGAAAAGGTAAGTCAACTTTGGTGACATAGGTAGCCAAATCAATTCTCTTAAGCCTTTCCACATATCACAACTCGGGATGTTAAGTCGACTTTTTTGTGACAACCCGTCCCGTGGACCTCACTGTCTCATAGACCTCAGGTTCACAGCGCTGCAGCGCACCGACCCCAACCCCTCCATTATGAGTTCTCATTAACTCCATAATTAGGTTGTTGGTGAGACTCGAACCCAGGTCCTCACCCTTTAACAGCACTTCCACATGACAAGCTGTCACCAATTGAACTGCAGATCAATTGGTGACAGCTTGTCATGTGGAAGTGCTATTAAAGGGTGAGGACCTGGGTTCGAGTCTCACCAACAACCTAATTATGGAGTTAATGAGAACTCATAATGAAGGGGTTGGGGTCGGTGCGCTGCAGCTCTGTGAACCTGAGGTCTATGGGACAGTGAGGTCCACGGGACGGGTTGTCACAATAATATAAGAGAAACAAAAAAATCTCTAGTGCTTATATGTTTTTCTTTAAAGTTTGTGATGATTTTTGAATAATGAATCTATTTCCTTTTACTCTCTTACTAACTATTATTTTCTGATTTTTTTTCTATGTTATTGGCCAATGCCTACATCTCTTTATATAGAGAGTGAAGATTTGTAACCAATAGTTCCAATGGTTAAACTAAAAATTGCAAAGGTTAATGAAGAGTTGGAGTGGTTAGGAAAGAGTTGCAGTGGTTAGGAAAGAGTTACAATGGTTAATCACCAAAAATTGCAATTATCAATATAGTTATTAATAAAGGTTGCAAACATCAATAATTGCAAGGTTTTGCTTATATGGTTGCAATTGTTCACACAAACAATTGCAATGATTCATATGATACATTGTATCTATTCACTTAAATATATAATAATTCTCCCTCATGTAAATGTAATTAAAGATTCATTAAATATATAATACATAAATCAGATTCATGCATAACTGAAAATATTTGAAGAATTTAATTTTCATCTTAGTGTATTACACATTGCAAATGCCCGAGAATCAGAATGACCGACGGATTGAATTCTTTAACGCATTTGGACACATGAAGATAATACACACATGTGTTCCCACACTACTCTAAGTATTATATTTTACATTATTATAAGCCATGTGTCCATATCCAGTCATGAGCACATACAAAGCCAAATTTCAGCTTATTGAAGTGGCATCACTTCACACTGTAAATACTTCTAGTCATGCACCTGCAAATGCATTTTTAAAGTATTTGGTAAGAATAATGGTGAAGGTAGTTTTATTTCTTGTGAAATGAACCAATAACAAAAATAAATTGATTTTTAGTTTATGGTGAAGGATTCGATATTAAAATTTTAAAACTAGAATTGAAAGATTAATTAGTTTTAAAGTTTGAAAAGTAAAGTTTTTTGTAATATAGTTTTTGGTGTTTGGGTTTAACAGTATATTTGAGATTGAAGTTTTGAAAGATTAGATTTGTAGCTTATGTTTGTGTTTGGTATTAAATTTATTTTAGGTTTAGGGTTTCATAGAGAGAAATAAATTAGTTTTAGGGTTTGGGAATTTTATGATTATAATTAATACTTTAGATATATCTGTATATTTTGTATGTTTTTCAGATACTTAATTTTGAGATATTAATACAAAAGTAAACATGATTGTAACTAATACTTATAGATATATATTTATATTTTAATTTCTTATTATTTTATAAATTTTGGGTTTAAGATTTAAAATTAAAATAAAAAACATTAACAATTGGGTTTAGAGTTTAAAGTTTGAAGTATGATATAATGTTTAGGGTTAAGTTTTGGGGTTTAGGGTTTTAAGTACACCAAACTCCATATAGTAATATCACACTAAATATATAAACCCCTAAACTACTATATATATAAATATTTTATAACAAAACTCATATAAATTAAATAAAATTATTTTGTAATAATGATTAAATCTAGAGGTTTTTAAAATTTGGAATCCAAGTTTTAAAATATTATTATTGAAATTTGTATTAAGGATATAGGTTTTAAGTTTCACATTTAAGATTTAGAATGGAATTTTAAATAGTCACTTTGTTAAAATTACATATCCATAAATTTACAATAAATGATAATTTAATTTTTAAACTTAATCCTTATAATATATATTGAAATAAGATTAACAAATATAGTTTACTCTAATGAAACACAAGTGAATCATAAAATACCATATGCATTTCCATTAAAGATTCAAAACATACAAAATCAATACATTAAAACCTATCAAACATACTATAATTCTACCACTAAACCGATACTGAACCAAAAATCTAAACCTAAAGCTCGCCTTCCTCATCTCCATCGTCAAGCCTTCTTCTCCTCGTCTACTTGTGAATGACTCGGACAACTCTGTTTTGATACAAAACATGTCTTAAGAAACCATGTCTTCCAACATCTTATGTCTCTCAGCAGCTGAAACAAGAGACACATAAGAACATGAAAAAAGGTTCGTTTTTTCAAAGTGTAAAAGAGGAGATTGTTCATACATAGGTCAAAACCAATGCTATGATTATTATCTTAACACCTACTCGCAGATCCAAATAAAGATGGCAATAAGCATAGTACCGACCATGATCCACTCGTTTTTAGTGACGAGACCCACCTGCTTGAGTTTCGAAACAGCAATAGTAGGAGCCTCTGGTGTGTCATTGGTTTCTGGACGGTAAAGCTTATAGTGGATAATTGGTGTACAAAGAATTGATATGATTTCTGGTAGACTAGCTCGCTTGAACCAAGACACCCATGGGTTAGCAATCACTACTCCAAGCTCCTCAGCTAACTTGAGGCACAGTAAATTTTGAACTGCTGAGTCAAGAACAGAGCACTAGAGTTTCCAGCACACTGTCAAAAAGATCACATAACATAAAGAGAGATAAGAAGACCGGTTAAGAAAGACTTTTCGGGTTCAAGATTGATGAAGAAATACCACACTGGACCAAACTGCAAACTGCAAAATTTTATTCTCAGCATAACACATCACACACACTACTAACTACGAACAGAACCAGTTTCAGATGCAATGAAGAGACACAATGGGCGAAACTGCAAACTTTTTCTTCTCAACATAGCACAACACACACGATACTAACTAAGAACAGAACCAGTTTCCAGCAACGAAGATTTCAGATGTAACGAATATACACAATTGATCAAACTGCAAACTTTGTCTTGTCAACGTCACACAAGAGACACACTTTGTTTCCGATCACGAAGATTTCAGATGCAATGAAAGGGCACAACCAAAGAATTAACCTGGAACTGATATTGAAAGGACACAAACAAACACAGAATCGGCAGATTATAGAGCTGAACCATTGAAGCCTCCTCTCCTTCTCCTCCATCTTTGTTTATGGCTCGAATCTGACTCAAGTCAAACATTGTCAATAACGCTTTCATCATGGACGAGAGAGATAGACAGAGAGAGAGGGTTGAATCGAGACATTTAGAATCGTGAGAAGTTGATTTTGATTTTCTGATTTTAGGTTTATGCATAGATTTGATGATTTTATGATTTTAGGTTTATCACAATCGTGAGAGAGAGGGTTGAATGGATAGATGGAGAAGATTGATTTTGGGCCACCAGATTAAAAACAATCAATGGCCACAAACAAATTGTAACAAGGGTGATAGGGAAATTCAATTATTTTCCTGCTTTAGTTTTGCATAACGTTTGTAGTTCGAAAACGCTATCTAAATGCAAGAGGTGTGTCAACCATAGCATAATCAGAAAAAAAAAACACTATCAATTTCTGCTATTAAAACCCACATTTCCTCTAGTGCTTGTAACCAATATTTTCAATGATAAAACCAAAAATTGCAATGGTTAGTAAAGAGTTACAATGCTTAATCACCAAAAATTGCAATTACCAATATAGTTATTACTAGAGGTTGCAAACATCAATAGTTGCAAAGTTTCATTTATGTGGGGAACCGAAATTCGCACTATCAATTTCCGTTGATTTAGGAAGGCAAGGTAAAACTAGCTTTCCTAGAGATCCTGGATTTCTGCTAAGCCAAAAACGTCAAGCAACCAAAAAGTAAGAATAACAATATAACGATTAATCAGTAACGACAGAAAGAGAACAAATAGGATCTTATTTTGAATTTGTGGTTTGAGCGCAACAACAGGTAAAGCCTTAAAGGAAAGAGCTGTCGGTGATTTCCTAGTTCTAACCTTGTAAGACCTGAGTAACCTATTTGAGTCGTATCTCGATAACGATAAAACGAAAATATGCCTAATTGCCGTAAGTGCTATGGTTGCTCTGAGTAGATATTTCCGTGTGTCCTCTGCATCCTCACACTCGAAGTCCTTATATACTCCTCTAGAGGCAGTTTGCTCTTTCCCCTTCTGCCCTCGGTTGAGTTTATCGCTTTGCGGAAATATTCTTTTTTTCCTCTATCTTCATGATTATGTTTAGAAATTTAACATTTATATTCCGACCTTGACATTTATCTTCCAAATTTAACATTTATCTCTTCGTGTAAAATAAAAGATAAACCGTCAAAAAGATTGGGCTCGATTTCGGATAAAATCGCGATTTGACCTTTAGCCAAGTTTTAGACCTTCTTGGGCCATTCTTTGAGTTAGGCATTTTCAAGGATTTTATAGATAGAGCATTCATGAGATGATGTGGTCCGCGAGTTAGGATATTTCGTATGGGGCATGCGACTCCATATGTTTAGTTAACCGTTATCGTCTTACATGATCGACCCGATCTTCCCACAAGGAAACAAGTTCTTTTGATAAAGTTCGAACATCAATCTTGTTCAAGACGAAACAAAGATAATTTCGATCAAGTTTCGAAAGAAGGAGTTACGAGGATGAGGTGAAAATGGATTGATTGATCCAAATCGTCGAACGGGTGGGTTAGATTATTTCTGCTACCTAACTCGTTCGTTTGGCGAGTTGGGCTTGTCCAACTCACCGAATGGGTGAGTTAGTTTTCTTGCTTGACCCAACTCCGAGAAAATAGCACTATCAATTTCCGTTCATTTAGGAAGGCAAGGTAAACCTCGCTTTCTTAGAGGTCTCGGATTTCTGCTAAGACAAAACTGTCAAGCAACCAAACAATAAGAATAACAATATAACGATGAATCAATAACGACATAAAGAGAATAAAGAGGATTTGATTCTGAATCTTGAGCGTTACAACAGGTAAAGCCTTAGCGGAAAGAGCCGTCGGCGTGTTCCTAGTTCTAACCTTGTAAGACATGGGTAACCTAGTTGAGTCGCAGCTCGATAACAGTAAAACGGAAATATGCCTAACTGCCCTAAGTGCTATGTTTGCTCTGAGTAGAGATTTTCATGCGTCCTTTGCATCCTCACCCTCGAAGTCCTCATATACTCCTCTAGAGGCGGTTTGCTCTTTCCCCTTCTGCCCTCAGTCGAGTTTATCGCTTTGCAAATATATTCCTATTTTCCCTCGATCTTCATGATTATGTTTAGAAACTTAACATTTATCTCTTCCTGTAAAATAAAGGATAAACTGTCATAAAGATTGGGCTCGATTTTGGATAAAATCGCGAGTGGGCCTTTAGCCGAGTTTTAGACCTTCTCGGGCCATTCTTTGACTTAGGCATTTTTTAAGATTATATTGAAAAAGCATTCATGAGACGATGTGGTCCAAGAGTTAGGATCTTTCGTATGGGGCATGCGACTCTAGGTGTTTAGTTAACCGTAATCGTCTTACACAATTGACCCAATCTTTCCACGAGGAAACATATTATTTTGATAAATTTCTAACATTTCGAAAGAGGGAGTTACGAGGATGAGGTAAAAATGGACTGATTGATCCAGCTCCCCGAACGGGTGAGTTGGATTGTTTGCGCTACCTAACTCGCCCGTTCGGCGAGTTAGGCTTGTCCAACTCGCCAAATGGGCGAGTTGGTTGTATTGCTTGACCCAACTCCGCGAAATTTGCACTATCGATTTCTGTTGATTTAGAAAGGCAAGGTAAACCTAGCTTTCCCAGAGGTCCCGGATTTCTGCTAAGCCAAAAACGTCAAGCAACCAAACAGTAAGAATAACAATATAACGATGAATCAATAAAGATAAAAACAGAACAAAGAGGATCTTATTCTGAATTTGTGGTTTGAGCATTACAACAGGTAAAGTTTTAGCGGAAAGAGCCGTCGGCGAGTTCCTAGTTCTAATTTGTAAGACCTGAATAACCTAGTTGAGTCACAGCACGATAACAGTAAAATGGAAATATGCCTAATTGCCTTAAGTTCTATGTTTGCTCTGAGTAGATATCTTCGTATGTTCTATGCATCCTCACCCTCAAAGTCCTTATATACTCCTCTCGAGGTGGTTTTCTCTTTCCCCTTCTGCCTTATTGCTTCGCGGAAATATTTCTTTTTTCCCTCAATCTTCATGGTTATCTTTGGAAACTTAATATTTATCTTCTGAACTTAACATTTATCATTTCTTATAAAATAAAAGATAAACCTTCATAAAGATTGGGCTCTATTTTGGATAAAATTGCGAGTGTGTCTTTAGCCGAGTTTTAGACCTTCTCGGGCTGTTCTTTGAATTAGTCATTTTTATGATTTTATCGAAAGAGCATTCCTCAGACGATGTCATCCGAGAATTAGGATCTTTCGTATGGGGCATGCGACTCCAAGTGTTTAGTTGACTGTTATCTTCTTACACGATCGACCCAATCTTTCCAAGAGGAAAGGAGTTCTTTTGATAGATTTCCAACATCAATCTCGATCAAGACGAAACAAAGATAAATTCGATCAAGTTTCTAAAGAGGGTGTTACGAGGATGAGGTGAAAATGGATTGATTTATCCAACTCTCCGAATAGGTGAGTTGGATTGTTTGTGCTACCTAACTCGCCTGTTTGGCGAGTTGGTTGTCTTGTTCGACCCAACTCGCCTGTTTCGCGAGTTGGGCTTGTCCAACTCACCGAACAAGCGAGTTGGTTATCTTGCTCAAACCAATTCGACCGTTTTGCAAGTTGGGCTTGTCCAACTCGCCAAATGGGCGAGTTGGTTGTCTTACTTGACCCAACTCGCCCGTTCGGCGAGTTGGTTGTCTTGTTTGACCCAACTTGCCCGTTCGATGAGTTAGGCTGGTCCTATTCGCCGAACGGGCGAGTTGGTCGGCCCATGCTGTGCACTCGCCCATTCGGCAAGTTGATCGGCCCATGCTGTCCAACTCGCCCGTTCGGCAAGTTGGTCTGCCCACTCTGTCCAATTCTCCCGTTTGGCGAGTTGGATCAGTCCAACTTGCCGAACAGGCGAGTTGGTCGGCCTGCATTGCCCAACTCGCCCATTTGGCGAGTTAGACCGGTCCAAATCGCCGAGCGAGTGAGTTGATCAGTTCTTGTGGTTCTATTTGTCCATTCGACGAGTTGGACGTCTTCCTCGGTCAACTTCTCCGTCCGGGAAATTGGATGATCGAGTCTTTTAGTCGTTTTGTCGTGTTGACGTTCAGGGATACGTTGACCCGAGGTTTTAGGAAAAACTCTTCTTGATGGCTCACTTATGCATATCATTCCTTCGTGGTCAGCGGAGACTGGACTTTGATTGTTCTTGTTCCCCTTTTTCCGAGATATTATCTCTTTTTCACAAATGCCGCATTTCTTGATCGGTTTCTGACGTTGATTCCATAGTAACCATTTTGATCCCAACAATTTATATGGTTTCAATTGTTCGTACAAACAATTGCAATGATTCACATGATACTTTGCACATATTCATGTAAATATATAACAGTCAATGCAAACACTTCCAAATTTGTTATAAGTAAGAATCTTTCTTTCTCTTCCGCTCTTTGATTTTTATAATCTTTTTGTCAATATTTCTGTTGTTATATGGCACAGAAAAATATTACTGATCAATAAAATGTCATCCCACTTTTCAGGTGCTATGAGGCTAAACCGAGGCATAAAGACAGCTGTTGTGAGATATCTAACAAAGTCACACATTGGAAGTTTAGACAATGGGTGTCTAATATATAAAGAGTAGTCCAACTCTAATTAGTACGAGGCTTTTTGGAAAGGAATCCAAAAGTAAATCCATGCGGGTCAGCCTCTTAGGCCCAAAGTGGACAATATCGTACTAATCGGACAATATAGAGTTGGACATGGGCCATCACGATTCCATCAATTGGTATCAGAGCGGTGTGACGAAGATTTGCAAGAAGACCAAAATACCCTTCAAGAAAGAAAGTAAGAAAGGGATGTTCGACAGAAAACTAGTCAAAAAGATCCTGAAAGTGTGGGATGAACATTCTCAAAGTAACCTTGCGATAAAGGAGTTTCGTTGAAAGCTATAACACACGAGATAAGTGTGATCCTTAGTTTGGGGGGGAGAATGTGAGATATCAAACAAAACCCCACATTGGACGTTTAGACAATGAATGTCTAATATTTAAAGAGTAGTCCAACTCTAATTAGTACGATGTCTTTGGAGAAGGAATCCAAAAATAAAACCATGCAAGACAATTTCTTAGGCTCAAAATGGACAATATTATACTAATCGGACAATATAAAGTTAGACATGGCCATCACGATTCCAACAGCTGTCTGATCTTCAACACCAATTCCACTGCATAGTTTTTGCGTGCCACAATTTGCTTCTCTCGGTAAATCTTGGGTTCATCTGATTTTCTTTCTATCAAATATGGGCTTTCATTGGGCTTCGTTAGTTAGAGACTCCTCTTCTTTGGTCTGTTTGTCTTTTCAACGGATCATAAACGTCATCACACTGAAGGGATGTATCTTCGCATTTCTTTAAAGTTTAATTTAAATTCAAATTAAAAAAAATGCAGGAAAAGGAATCATGTTAATTTCAAGGATACGTAACGGCAATGTCTTTAGGATTTTACTTTCAACTTTAAAACACTTCTTTTCCATCCAATACTTTCTTTATTTCAAAAATCAGTTGTTTTACAATTAACTAGATTCAATGAAAATCGAATGACATAAACATAGTTTAAGAAATCATAGAGAAATAAAATGAAACAAAATAGATGGCACCATCCCAACTCCTACTCTTGCACCTCCTTGATCACACCTGTAAGAAAGATGGGTGAGCAATTGGGATTACTCAGTGAGGGTAGGTTCTAGGAACCAACGAACTCATCTCAGATCACATAACACATCAAGCACAAGTCATAAGTTAATATCAACCAAAAATGCATCAAACAAGGTTCCCTTGAATCTCTAGTCCACGACTTCACCATCACAATCTTGTTTCTCCTTCTCATTTCATACTTCATTCCTTTTCATAAGTAACTCGTCATTTCCTATCATCTCTTGCCAAACCGGCACTCGCCAAACCGGCATGCCAAACCGGTACTGCCAAACCGGCATTTGCCAAACCGGCACTCGCCAAACCGGCATTCGCCAAACCGGCATTCGCCAAACCAGCACACCAAATCGGCACTCGCCAAACTGGCACATAAAATCGGCACGCCAAACCGGCACTCCAAACCGTTACGCCAAACCGGCACTTGCCACACTACGATACATCCTTATGTCTCATTGACGGCGTCATAACGACCTAATCTTAACAACATTCACTCTTAACGAGTTTCATTCTTACCATCATTAATCCTTATCATCATTCACGCTTATCATCATTCAGTGTTATCACACAACCGATTATCCTTTAATAATCTATCATGTTCTAGGTTCTTTTACTCACATCAACAATCAACATGCTTTCCATTACATCAAAACATACCAACAACTACATCTAGATCAACATTAAAAAGGACTAACTCCTGAGGTATTATACAACATGAGAAGGGTTCACAACCCAGTCCTCACCTTTGCCTTACAAGATGACACATATTCGGATCTATAAGAAGAAGAAGAACGCAGCCACAAAACCACAGATCTGAAGTTTCACATTCAACGAAAGATGGGGAAAGGTATTAGGAATCAAATCTGTCACTCTTAGTGACAAACCGCAAAAAGGAAGAAGAAGGAGATGTAGATCTGAGACTTACCGTATAGATCTAACGAACAACTACGAAAGGGGGCAAATGAGAGAGAAAGTCGGAGACGGTGGAGGAGTATGGCCGTCGCTGGTGGTGGTCTCGGGGGTGACGGCCGGCAGCTAGAGTTCTTTTCTCCGAAAAATCTCTGCAGGGCTTCGTGCTATTTCTCTCTGCACAGAAAAGAGATGGAGGCACTTCCTTTTATAGGAAAAAGAGAGAATTTTAGGATTTATTTTAATGTGTTGCAAAACCTACCGGACTTCCATAAAATAAAAAGAGGTTTGAGATTAGTGGGTTTAGGGATGTTACAATATGCATTTTTTTATCAACTTGTTGTTAATCAAAAAGGATATGCATGTAATAAAAACTACGTCCATATATAAAATACTCCAGTTTTTGTAATTCTCATGTTTCATTCTTAGAATATAATAATTTTTATAGTTATAGTTACACTTTCGATTGTATGATTTTAAATATAAACAAAATTAGGTTAAAAATTATATATTATCATATTTCAACCATATTCTCACAACACAAAACTTCTGTAAGTTCTTTATATTTTGTTGATTTTAAAACTATTAATAATTAAAATCTATTATTAATATTAATTAGTGCTAAAGAATAATTTACAAATTGTATCCAATCAAATGACAAAAAATTAATTTTATCTCTATAAAGAATAAAAATAGATGAAGTCAAAAACAAAAATCTATATACTGTTTAAATCTTTATACTTACACGCTATGAACGAAATACATAGTAAGATAATAAAACCATTGAAAATACAAGTTAGACTACATAGAAATAAACAAATTAAACATTTTTGGATAGTCTTATTTCTCAAAATAAAATAAGATTGTATAGAAAAATTGGTCAAAAGCATACATTTTTGTTTCCATCAAACAAAAAACCATTATCAAAATTTTAATAATAATTAAAATTGTACAGTAGCACAACATGTTATGCATTAAATAAAAATTAGAACACCTTATAATAAATATAAGAAAATATCAAATGTTAAACTAAATAAATATCGTGGTACATATCTTTAATATAATTATATTTTTCTGATCAAATTTGGTATGTATTTAAAAAAAATATACTTTTAGTACGAAAGGCATTGTATACATAGACATATATAGTACATACATATTTTTTATTATAGATATAAGTAAGATATTATACATATAAATGTACAAAAAAATATTCCAGTATACTTCTTGAATTTTCCCATTTTTTTAAAAAATCGCTAGATCTGGGTGTTGTTGCATGCGCCACGCCTAACAAGTTTTCGAAAAAAAATTGTTACCAACAAGATCTAACAACGAAATGGGCCTACATAAGAAGGATAAGATCTTTAGATATGAAAACTTTTTGAGCAAGTGTTACTAGTTTATATTTATACTAACATATAAAACGCAATGTGCATCGATCTGTTCTCGAATTTCTATAATTTATATTCAAGCATACAGGGTGGATCACTACCTAATAATTAATAATAAAACGATAGTAAATAATAAGAGCATTATTATCTGAGGTTCTTAAGAATTTTTTTTAGCCAAAAGTAGTGGTGGACCCCACTACTTTAGCTAAGAGACGTTTTTAAATTTTTCTAAATAAAAACCGTTTTTTACAATGTTTCAGTGATCCTACTGACATGTAACAGCTTATAACTGGTTAACTTTTTTTTCTTTTAAATCAGAAAAAAAAGAAAAAAAAATAAGAGATCCATCTCTTGAATAATGATGGTCTTAGCATATTTTTTTAAGAATTAGTGGATGTACACATGCATGCAGGTCAGCCGCATATGAATATCAGTGATAATTATTTTTCTGAGAAGAATATGAGTGGTATTTTTTCAAAGACACTAACGGAAGAATTCTTTTTCGATGGTCCTCGACCGCGTAGAACCTTAGCCTCTTGTTGAGATGGATGGCCATCAACGTATCTTTGTTTGCACTAAGATCAGTCACTCTTAGCATTATTCTATCCAGCAAAAGGTTAGTTAAATGTATAGTTTTCTTCAAAGAGTCGTAGTTCACAAGTCTCTAAATTTCAAACTATTAGAACCATATACATCCCAAACTGAGGGTAATCAGGTCTTTTAATAACAGATATTGACAATACATTGTAATATATGTTTAACGTGTTCAATTTTTGTTATATTAAAAACATGATTATAATGATTGAACTAGTTAAACAAACACAAAAACATATAGTTTCTTTAATCCGTTCTTAATACAAGTGATCAACCCGCTTTTAGTTTCTTAATTGTTTTATTCGTTACGGGAAATATATCGAATTTTACCAAAAACAAATATCGAATTTGATACCTCGAGTCCACCGGTAAGAACATAACATAATTATTCTCTTGATAAAATTACTCACTAAAATCTAACTTGATATCATAAACGATTCAATATCATAAACTATCCAACATCATCTATAAGGACAATAACTTGGAACTGTCGAACGATTGAGAACGACCTAACAGTTCGATGCTTTACGGAAATGTGTCAAAAGCAACGCCCATGAATTGTGTTTCTTTTAAGACGAAGAACATAAAGCTATTATTGCAGAACATTCAGGTTGCGTTAAGATTTGATTGTTTGTTTACCGTTGAGCCACTTGGACTCAGCAGGGGTTTAACTTTACTTTTTATGGATGAATTTCAAATAAATGTTTTATTTTCAAATAACAGAATGATTGATGTTGAGCTAGTCGTTGGTGGAATAAAAGTCTTTGTGACGTTTTCTTATGGTGACCATGGATTAGAACGTAGATGAGATCAAGTTTGGGAACGTCTTACGCGTTTCTCAATGACACAAACCAGACCTTGGTTTATGATTAAAGACTTTGATGAAATCACTAATCATAATGAAAGGACGGGGCAGACGACGCCCTGATAGCTCGTTCAGCTTTTCAACCATATGTTGTGTGACTGTGTTATGCTAAAATTTCCATTTACTGTAACTATGTTATCATGGGTAGGAAAACGAGCAAGAAGAAAAACTGTTAGATGCAGATTAGACAGAGCTGTTAGAAATGATGATTGCATGAGAAGTTTCCTCAATCCACTGTAAAGTTTGTGAGGTAATAGGGATAAGATCTTTGTTCGGTCCTCGCAGATATTCTCACTAAACCAACAAAGAAATCTAAAAAATCAAATTTCATAAGAGGTGGTTGGATAGTGAGGAACTACAACAAGTCATTCTTGAGGGATGTAAGTCTTCAGATCTCCCTCCTAGCAAAAAATATTATGGAGCATATTTCGAGCTGCCACAAAGCCTTAAGCCAATGGAGGAGACATCACAACATGAATTCCGAAAAACTAGTGGAGGATCTAAAAGAGAAAGTCGAGGGTTTATTCTCGAATGATGATGCTTCGACTTAGGAATAACTGAGGCTTTAAATGAACTATCTGATGCTCTTAAGACATATGAGTTATTTTGGAAACAAAAAATTCGAGTATTTTGCTAAGGGAAGGTGACAGGAATACAAATTTTTTCACGGCTTAACAAAGCAAAGGAGAGTAAAGAATCAAATCACTCAGATTTTAGATGCGAGCAGAAATATTGTCGAGGACGAGGAAGGACTGATAGTCATTACTACTAGTTATTTTAGGAAAATATTTGAGTCATCTAACCTATAATATATAGAAGAAGCGTTCTCCCAGGTATCTACAACTATCACTAAAAAATAAATGAGGATCTTACAGCCTGGTTACTGAGTGGGAGGTAAAACTGGCCCTCTTTGCAGTGCACCCAGAAAAATCTCTAGGTCCAGATGGAATGACGACTCATTTCTATCATAAATTATGGTATATCGTAAAGGAAGATTTAACCCATATGGTTAATGAACTCATTTTCGAAGGATCAATGGCGAATGGTCTAAATAATACTAATAACTGCCTAATCTCAAAGATAACAAAGCCAAGGGAAATGTCGCATTTCCGCCCCATTGGCTTGTGCAATGTTAGCTATAAGCTAATCTCTAAGGTCTTATGCCCGATAGTAAAGAAGATTTTACCAAACCGAATCTCATAAACCCAATCAGACTTTGTTGTTGGAAGTCAAATTAAAGATAATATTATGATTAAATCACCCCAGAAGATATGCCATCTTATGTGGCAACTAATAAATGTCATATGGCAGTAACGAGAAACCTGACACGCCATAATACGAGATGCGACCAGTGTTTTCACACGGTCGAACCAGTAAATCCGGTGACCCGTTAAATAATCCGGTTAGGGTTTTAAGAAATATTCTCTAATTAAAAATCCGATAAAACCCGCTAAAAACTCTTAAACCTTGCAACATGGCTACTGGTTGAACCATCGGATGAACCAATATATAACTTTTATTTATTTTTTCTTATATTTGAATTAAATATTTACTATTATTTTTAATTTTATATTTTAAATATATTTTATAAATAAAAATAAAGAGACTAAATTTATATATTTTCTATATATTGTTTAAGAAATGTGACTTTTTCTTATATTTTTAATAGCTATTATATAATCATATTAAAATTATTAACTTATTAAACCATGGTTCGCCCACAGTCAACCCAATAACCTGGTGACCCAAAATTTTGTCGATTCAATGTTCGGGTCGGGTTTAAAAACATTGGATGCGACAATTATTTCCCTAGATGTGGTGAACCAAAAGAAACTGTTACCCATTCCATATCTGAATGTCTCCAGCTCTGCAAGCATGATCCCTATCAACAACACCATCTTGTCCTAACATCTTCCCACTACCGAGTATTTATCCCAATTTGGACTACCTTTTTTGGAGACAGAATAGCATCGTCGAACTAGAATTTGACATGGATCCTTGTCCTTGGATAATTTGCTCTATTTGAAAGGCTCAGAACGATAAACTTTTTCTAGGGATAGGCATAGATCATTTGGAGCTAGTCCGGTATGCCGAAAGTGAATCCCAAGCGTATTTCAATGCAAATGAAATGGTAAACTTCACTCCACAAGAGCAGAATATTGAGGGATCTTAAGCATAAGCTTCAATAATATATCTATGGAGGATGGTTCATGGACTTCCACAACACAATTCAGTGGTTGTTGTTGGGTTTGGATGGTTAACTTGTAAAAGATTCAACTTATGGAGACACATAACTTAAAACGGCGAGAAACAGTTTTACATTCATAAGTGGAAGCACTGCAATGAGCAATAGAAAGTGTGCTCCAACACTCGTCATATCTGAGTTTTGAGATGAATTGCAAGAAACTGATCATAATGATAAAAAAAAACTCACGTTTGGGAAATTTTGGCACTATTGATATCTTTTTCGGACTTCAAAAAATCTTATATCTAAGAGCACAAACTGGAATAGCTAAGATTACAAGATCTTTCATCATGAAATTTGTTATATTAGTTATTTTATTATGGTTTAGTTATCAAAACCATCTCAAATTTAAGTAATAAAATAACTTTTAATAAAAAAGCTACTCAACCCAAGCCAGAGCAAAAAAGCTGTCCAATTGACAAAAATATATATTCGAAGTTTGGCATTTACCCCGTTCTCCGTTATAAGCAAAATATAGATATTAAAGAAACACATCTAAGTCAAAAAATTTTTCTCTCTCCTAATCTCTCCGACCTCTCTCTAGAAACAACTTAAGTGAAGCAGTTCTTCGGTGACCGATGAGCATTTTGCTGCCGGTCACCCCTCCTTTTTGCTTTTTTTTGTCTTAGTATCATATGTTCGATCTATAGATTGATCCAATCTTCCGTATATCGGATCAATGTTTTCGCTCAGCGATTTTCCTAGTTTTTTCTTTTCCTTAGTTTAGATCTTCTTCTTCTTCTTTACTTCATCTTATCCCGTTAAGCTTTAAAGGTGTTTTGTCCCTTGTTGGTTATCCTTAGTTATTCAATTACAGGATTAAATCTTTACATCAAAATCATTGTAGAGTCTCCTCGTCTAATTGAATAAACTAAGTTTTTGGGTTAGTTTCATTGATTATGGTGCAGGTCTAGCAAAATCGGAGTTTCCTATATGAAACGTTCCGGTAAAGGCTTTGTTTACCAATCTGTCGAAGCTTACTCGGTGGTTCACTTCCAACAAGCTATTGAAGCCCCTTTAAACTTACCGGCGACATAGAAGAAGGAGAAAATAGGTGGGTATTGGATACAAGAGTCTATCAAAGAGTACGGCATCAGAATTCGACGGTTCGTGTAGTCGATCATGATGTGCTCGAAACCTCATCCCCCCCCGGAGGCGCGTAGCGGAGGCGCGTAAAAGAGGCGCGTGAGCCGATGGATTATCATGCAAAAGGTGCAAGCGACACGTGTCCCTATCTTGACGCGTGGTACGGTGGAAAACTACTCGAAGAAAGCGTGGGTAAAATTATTGGACTTGGGCTAATGGATTAATGGACTAATGTAATATTGAGTAATTGGGGTAGATAATTTGGTGTTCTCTTGTAAACTTGCCATTTGAGCTTAGAAAATAAAAGCCTTGTTGACAAAAAAAAAAGAAACACATCTATTTGCAATGCTTCCAGTTCAATTCAGAAAATCTTGAAATCTTTTATTCGACAAATTCCAGTCTAACTAATGGGACAATAAGTTCATATATAAATCCTACCTTTTTCCATTTTTTTCTTTCATTTGTTTATTAAATTTATTATTAGTGGACCCACATGACTTCTGTTTGCGACGTTTTTTTTGTTACTAGGTGTTTTGTTCGTCGATACATGTATAATCATTTTTAAAATATTTATCAATACATGCATTTAACTAAAAAACTATTATAATTGTTATTGGCAACGTTTAATTTTTTTAAATCGAATATCAAATTATTAATGTATGATAAAGTTATTCATCAAATATATATATATATATATATATGTTCGTTCGTACATTTAATTATTTGAAAACTTTCACAAATTATATTTTGAAAAGTTTTAAATACACGATATTACTTTTTAATAAGTAAACCTTTGCAATAATTTAATTGATATTTTTTGAATACATAACATTAAGATTTTATTGATTAATATGTGTTTTTCATTTCTTAACTTTTTAGCTTTTATGATTGAAAAATAATTTTGAATAATAACATAATATATATACATATATATTATCTTTTATTTTTAAAATACATTAAAGTATTTTTTTCAGATATAAACCAATGTATATGCATGAATAATATTATTTTATAATAAATTTGTATTTTAAATATTTTTCTTATATCATTTTTAATGAATTATCAGATTTGATAAAGTTAAAATTCGTCTTTATTTTGGCTATATTATATTAATTTATAATAATTCAATCTAATAAATAAATTAGTTATTTATTAAGGCTAACAATAACCTTAGTCTTTCAAACTTTTAACGTGAGAGTTCAAATGCAAAAAATCACTTTACAAATAATAGCATATATAAATACATTTTTTTTACAATCTAACCAGAAAATGAAAATCCAGCATCGATTACAAGGTGATTTATACAAAGCAACCCAAGTCAAATGTAGCATTACTAGCTTCAATACTCTATCTCACCTGCTCATTCCGATAGAAATTTCCAAAATCCTCGGATATCATTTACATTCTCAATCTCAACGATAAACCAGGGAAGGTGGAATTCACCTAGTTTCCTCGGTTGTCAGGAATTCTTATATCGTTCTCAGCATAGGTGGCTCTCGATGAACTCCTTAAGCTTGTAGCCTTCACCAACCATGAAGATCGTGACAAACAATAGTAGAGGGGGTTCTTAGTTTGCTCGTTCGTGAGAAGAGTTTATGAGAACCCGGGACTGTACCTTTGCCACCATCTTCACAAAATAAATGCAAGAATAGCGCTTGAATTCACGGAAGCACCCTCATTAGCGAAGTTATTCTTCCTGCACAGTGATCAGAAAAGAAACACTAACAAAAAATGACCAAATTACCAGCCTTTGGCTCTGGTATGTGAGCTTAGACCAAATGTTGAAACCGAATCGGAAGCAACCAATATAAAGGCCGAGAACTGCAACAAAATGCTATCTCCAAGAACCACAACAAGTTTTTCCATTTCTGAGAACCGAAGAATTGTAGACGGTGACATGCAAAAAAAATCCAGGTGTAAATGAAGAGGGGGAGAACAATAGAAACAAGAACCAATTCCTGAAAAAGAAGTCGTAGCTATATTTGGAAGACATTAATATGGAGCAGAACAGAGGAGAATCGCAGTGAGGAGAGACGGGGAGAAACCACCAAGAGGCCATAGACGACAAACTTTCAATTGTTCACCAAACCCTCACCTACCATGAACATAGTCATCGTACCATATCAACTTACATACTGAGACTCTTGACATGCCACCGACATAGAGAAATCCTTCGGATTTCACTTGACTACAAACAAAAGATGGAGCCAAAAATCCACAACACCAAAGAGAGTAGAAGTCCAAATACGCAATCGGCCAACATCACGAAATCGATAACTTTCAAGAAACTAATCCATATCCTCAACTATATTGTGCCCCAAAATTAAAGAGTGAATATATCTGTAACAACGCGCCCGTGGAACCCAACTGACGCTGCAGCACATCGACCTTAACCCCTCATTATGGGAGGAAACGCCTCTACATCCATCGGTAGATTATTGGTGCGCTTGGCGTACTCGAACCCAAGACCTCACCCTTTAATAACCTTCTCATAGGACAAGTTGTCACCAATTAAACTGTAGGTCAATTGGTGATAGCTTGTCTTGTGGGAGAGTTGTTAAAGGGTGAGGTCTTTGGTTCGAGTAACGCCAAGCGAACCAATAACCTACCGGTGGATTTGGAGGTGCTTCCTCCCACGGTGAGGGGTTAGGGTCGGTGCCTGTAGGGCTATGAGCATGGATCCATGGGACGGGTGTCAAATAAAAAGTCGACTTTTATTCTAACAACGCGCCCCGTGGGACCCAGCTGACGGTGCAGCGCATCTACCCTAAACTCTCATTGTGGGAAGAAACGCCTCCACATCCACCAGTAGGTAATTGGTGCGCTTGGCGTTACTCGAACCCAATACCTCACCCTTTAACAACCCTCTCACATGACAAACTGTCACCAAATGTAACGCCCATCACCTTCTATTTGGAGAACGGCGTGCCACCCACAACAACTCACAACATATATCTCATGACTCAATCTCCACTCACCCTAACCCCAAATAAAATCCAAGCAAAAACGTCTAGTAGCACCAATCCGTTCAAATATAATATATTCCTATGTTTCACTTGAAATAGAGAAGAAAGAAGGTTGAGCAACATGGGAGTCACTTAGTGAGGTATGAGATGCGAAGCCCGAAGTCCATTGACCAAAATATAGCACTCTGAATAAATATACTTAAATTTTAACATGTTGCATACACAGTACCTAAAGTATCCAAAGAACAAACAATAGTCCTCGCGAGGTGCACTCACAATGCCCACTAACAGGCCAAAACTCATCGCTGAGAAAGTGCTCGGCACCACAAGCCTATTCCACACCAAATCTACTGGTCACCGGCCGACCTACAAAATTATGTCTCCGTAGATGGCTAACATCCCTAGCACCGCAATAATATATATATATATATAATAACATTTAAATAAGACAAGCAATGTTGAACCATCTAACACCCTATATCCAGTTTATGCATAAAACCTAATATTATAACAAGAAGACTCCAGACATACTCAATTTTACGAAGATAAAACACATTAGAATTAAACTATACTTATTCAAAACCCTAAGTCGCATATGAGAAATTACGAGAATAGCCCTCACCTTAGCTAATTTTGGAGATGCATTGGGAAATGCTCATGAACGCATAACACTCGCCTAACAAGATTCGGTGTAGGCTTTAGTATGAATAACTTGCCAAACAAATCATATCATGTTTTTTTCATGCGCATGACACATTAGCGTTTATGCTTTATAATTTGCTTGCGACACAAGAAACAGCTAATGACACACTTAACTTTCTCGGAATAGCTATGGCTCGATGTATCTAGATCTCCGGTGACATTGGGGAGGTCTCTAATTACCAACGGCTCATGGCAGTGCTGATCGGTGGTCATCGGTGGTTGTAGCGGACGATATGGATCCAGTGTAGCTTGTATCTTCTCCATGCTGAATTTCTCACTTACGTTGAATAACTTCCACAAAAGCATCAGCATTAAGGGCCACATACTCATGTTGAGAATGATCGGTGGTGGTGACTGTAGGAGATGGATTTCATCCCCTTACAAGGCCCGGAAAACAGCTAGCCCAGGCCAGAAGGCCCAATCGTTTGATAGTAACTCGACTCGCAATCCCATATATAGCAAGAGGAAGATGTTCCGTCTGAGATACCCTTCAGTCGTCGAGCCGCGAGAATCCGTCCGGGCCCGAGAAGAAAGGTCGCTGCCCATCCATACAATTAGTCGGCCCATTCAATTCAAGGCCCGCTAAGCGACCCGACTTAAGGAACCATAAAGGGGGACATCTTATAAAAGAAGGGCGAGAGGAACAGAAGGAGGAGAAAAAAGAACAGAAGAAGGAGGAGAAAAAAGAGAACACACATCCAAGGCGGCTAGAATTAGGGTTTACATTGTTTCTAAATCTGGCTTGTCTTGTAAACACTTTATGACTGACTAATAAAAGAAATCTTTTCCCCTTTTATGAAAAAAGCATCGAGCCCGTCTCTTCTTAAGTCATATTTGAGAAACCCACCGACGAGTTCCGTCGACTCTAACTCTCAGTCAGAACTCGGTTCAAACAGTTGGCGCCCACCGTGGGGCCCTCAGAGTAACAAAACTAAAAGATGAGTTCTATTCATGACGATTCGACCTCCGGCAAAGAACGAGAAGCTCCCGTACTCGCTCCGGTCGCAACTACACCGGATGAACCCGCTTACCTCAACTTCATCATGGAACGGCTCGCCCAACAAGATGCCGCACAGAGAGAAACCACCGAACAGACCAACACTACTGCAAACCAGGCTCCCGGAATACAAAGCCAGGACGCGAGAGCAGACCAACAGACCCAAGCACAAACTCCCGATGGGACAAACGTCCAGGTTTCCAACGGTCCGGATCTGCAGACAGTCTGAGAGCTCGCCGAACTCAAGCTGTCACTCCAGGACATCCACTCGAAGATCCATTGCGTCATGACTTCAGCCCCTCAGATCGAGCACGTCCTGGCGGATACCCTCCGAACTCCATTCTCCCCACAGATAACGGGTGTCCGACTGCGCCCGACAGAGAAGTTCCGTCTACCGTCGGTCTTCGGGAATACTGACCCTACTGAGCATGTCACGTCATTCAACATAGCAATGGGACACGCGCATTTTACATCCGAGGAGAAAGATGCTGGCTACTGTCAGTTCTTTGTTGAGAGTCTCGAAGGAGCAGCACTCAACTGGTTCTCCCGACTCCGCGAAAAATCTGTGAACAGCTTTCACGATCTCTCGACTGCATTCCTTAAACATTACATCATGTTCACACGACAAGGAGCAACCGCATCCGACTTATGGAACCTCTCTCAGTCGTCGGGCCAAAGTCTCTGCGATTTCATGGAGAAATTCAAGGACATTGTCTCGAAAGTCGACGCCCCCGACAGCATCGCCGTCGATGCCCTAATGAATACCCTCTTTGTTCACTCAAAATTTCGGGATGACCTTTACCGTAACCCGACAACATCGCTTCAGGATGCGATCGCCCGATCCAACAATATCATCCGCATGGAGGAGGATACGCAGGCAATAATCCACAAACAGAATGTCGCTAAGCAGGTAGCGGCTAAGACTTCGGACGACGTTAGGAACCGCGTCAACACGCCCCCAGCGACAAGACGGCCCAGAAAAAGGATTCATCTATGACATCAACAACGACGAGAGTCCTCGACCGGCAGTGGTCGTCCGAGAGAAAGGCTGGAACCACTGGGAAAGAGATTCCGACGGGAAAGCCCCCGCTTCTCCCAAAATATCTAACCACGACAATAGCTCGAAACCAAGCTCTCTCGATCTCAACAAATATTACGACTACCATAAAGTCAAGGGACACAACACCAAAGAATGCAAACACCTACTCGAAGCTTTGCTCGCCTCATACGTTAAGGGCACCTCAAATGTCGAGCTGCCTAGACAGAAACCGAAAAAAAGCAAGAGCTGGAGCAAGAGTAAGGAAATAAAGGCACAAAGATAAAGGAGTGGAACTTCCCAAGGTGAACACCGATAGAACGACAAGAATGATGCATGAAACGAACGAGAAATCGGAGAGGTATCACCGGACGAAGAGCAGCCAAAGCATAGGCGTCGCATTAATGTCATTTTGGGAAAGTCAAGCCCCCCGGACGACGAAACGCAATTAGACGCGGCTAACGACCTACGATCCAACCTGAAACGGCACGAGAATTCTCCGCCCCAGGCTGATACCTTTGTCGGACCAAACGATTTGCGACACGCACTCCAGCGAAAGCTCGCCCTCCCACATGTAGATTTTCCCGCTGATTTACGAAGTATGATCAGACCGCGTTCAGTGGATCTTTGGGACAAACTAAATTCAAAGGCCGACGACCTTAGGATTAAGCTCAATCGCCATAAGTAGTCCGACCTACGCCGAAAATTGGAAAAGAAGGAAGAAGTCGAAATACCAACTTGTGTCAAAGATTTGACCGCGGATTTGCGGGACCAACTCAAAGCGCGATGCGCCTTACGAATCGATGTTATTATGGGAGGATCACCCCCTTACGGACACTCGGTTCGGTCAGTCAAGGATTATAAGCGACAAGAGGCAACCTCGCTTTCTCGTCCACCGACGCGACCTATGTCCATACTCCGCACAACGACCCGCTCTTACTCGAACTCGGAATCGGCGAATGTCAAGTCGCCAAAGTCCTTATCGACATAGGGAGATCCATCGACCTCTTCTTCCACGAAACACTAGATAAGATGGGAATCGACTTGCGAGATATTAAACCCTCCTCCCGCTCCCTGACCGGTTTCAACGGCGCACCAGAAACCATGATAGGCAGGATCCGCCTGCCAGTTTACACGTGCGGCGTAAACAGAACTGTAAAGTTCTCCGTCATCGGCACTAAAGCTCCGTACAACGCCATACTAGGGACCCCCTGGATTCATTCGATGAAAGCAATATCGTCGACTTACCACCAGTGCCTCAAGTTCCCGGGTCCTGATGGAAGGGTTCGAACGCTTCGCGGGGATCAGCAGGCCGCGCGAGACCGCTTGATCGCAACCGTAAAATTGCAGCATTTGGCCCTACGTATCAACACGGTCGCACGGCCAATCCATAAAGTCTACCCGCAAAAAGAAGAAGTCCTCGAGATCCAGGTCGACGAAGCCGACCCAAGCAAAATTATTTGGGTCGGGGCAAACTTGTCCGACGATATGCGTGACACAATCGTCACATTCCTCAAAAGGAATATGTCGACATTTGCATGGACGACGTCTGACATGAAAGGAATCAAACCTAGGATCATATCGCATGAGCTCAACGTCGACCCAACTTTCAAGCCAAAGCGGCAGAAGAGGCGAAAGTTGGGTCCTGAGAGGTCGAAAGCAGTGAACAATGAAGTTGAGCGATTACTCGAAGTCGGGTCTATCGGAGAAGTGCGCTACCCTGAATGGTTGGCAAACCCTGTCGTTGTAAAAAAGAAGAATGGCAAGTGGCGAGTATTCGTCGACTTCACCGATCTCAATAAAGCCTGCCCGAAGGATAGTTACTCGCTCCCACACATCGACCGACTAGTCGAATCTACTGCAGGCAACGAGTTATTGACTTTCATGGACGTGTTCTCCGGATACAATGATGCACCCTGACGACCGCGAAAAAACGGCATTCATCACTGACAGAGGAAGTTATTGTTACAAAGTGATGCCGTTTGGCCTCAAAAACGCGGGAGCAACTTACCAGCGACTTGTTAACAAGATGTCCACGGCGGAACTTGGGAACACGATGGAAGTATACATCGACGACATGCTGGTCAAATCTCTACGCGCCAGCGACCACCCAGATCACCTGCGCTCCTGCTTCAAAACTCTGAACGAATACGATATGAAACTCAACCCGGCAAAATGCATCTTCGGCGTGATGTCGGGAGAAATTCTCGGCTACATCGTTGCCCAAAGAGGAATCAAAGCAAAACCGAAACAAATTTCGGCGATCCTCAAACTCCTCAGCCCGAAGAATAGCCGAGAAGTCCAGTGCCTGACCGGCAGGATCGCAGCGCTCAACCGATTCATCTCCCGTTCCACGGACAAGTGCCTCCCTTTCTACAAGCTGTTACGAGGAAACAAGAAGTACATATGGGACGAAAAGTCTGAGGAAGCCTTTAACCAGCTGAAACAATACCTAACGACCCCCCGGTCCTGTCCAAGCCGGAAGAAGGCGATACGCTGTACCTGTACATCACGGTTTCCGGGACGGCAGTCAGTAGTGCCCTCATTAGAGAGGATCGTGGCGAGCAATGACCTATATTCTATACAAGTAAGCGAATGATAGATCTAGAAACTCGGTATCCGACTCTTGAGAAGATGGCTCTTGCCGTCGTCACATCCGCGAGAAAACTACGTTCGTATTTCCAGTCCCATACCATATAAGTTCCAAGCAATCAACCCCTATGCGCGGTGATAAAGAACTCGAACCAATCCGAACGACTGTCGAAGTGGGCAATTGAACTCAGCGAGCACGACATCGTCTACAAAAATTGAACGGCGGCCAAATCACAGGTTTTAGCAGATTTCTTAGTCGAGCTATCCCCAGAACTGGAGAAGGATCTTGCACAGCCGACCAGAAATTGGATCCTCCATGTCGACGGAACTTCGACGACCAAAGGGTCAGGCGCTGGAGTTCAGCTGCAGTCGCCCACTGGCGAGTTGATATGCCAGTCATTCAGCTTCGGCTTTGCCGCTTCCAACAACGAAGCCGAATACGAGTCCTTGATCGCAGGACTACGACTAGCCAAGGCTGTTCGAGCAAAACGTCTAAGCACCTATTGTGATTCTCAGCTGGTAACAAGCCAATTCAGCGGTGACTACGACGCGCGGAATGAACGCATGGTCGCATACCTTAAGCTCGTTCAAAACCTCGTCAAATACTTTGAGTTCTTCGAACTCACAAAGGTTCCTCGAAGGGACAACGTGTGCGCCGACGCCCTAGCCGCATTAGGAAGTCGACTCCGCGACCAAGTCAAAAGGACAATACCGATTTATAGGACCGAAACACCAAGCATAGCGTTACCGGAAGAAAAGCCCCTACATATCGCTTCAGTCATCACAGCAACATGGCCCAGCGACACATCGACAACCGAAGCACCAGATTGGCGACGTGAAATTATTGAGTATCTCGAGCACGGAACGTTACCATCATAAAAATGGCCTGCCCGGTGACTCAAAGCAAGGAGTGCTAGATACGTTTTGACTGATGGACACCTACATAAGTTGACCTTCATCCGAGTGCTACTCAGGTGCATTACCGGCAAGGAAACAAGGTTAGTAATGGCAGAAACACACGAGGTCGCGGCCGGAAATCTCTCCGGGGGATGAGCTTTGGCTTTAAAAATTAAACACCACGGTTTCTATTGGCCGACCTTGACAGCCGACTGCGAGACTTACACCCAAAAGTGCGATAAATGCCAACGGCATGCTTCCACTATACACTGTCCAACTGAATCATTACGAACCATAACAGCCCCGTACCCGTTCATGAGATGGGGAATGGATATCGTCGGACCACTACCAGGCTCTCGCCAAAAGCGGTTCGTTCTCGTTCTAACCGACTACATCACCAAATGGGTCGAAGCCAAAGCCTTCACTAATATTAACGACAAAGAGGTCCAAAAGTTCGTCTAGGAGAATATAATTTGCCGCCATGGGCTCCCCTACGAGATAATCACCTACAATGGGCTGCAGTTTATCTCCCACGATTTCAAGGAATTCTGCGACGAATGGCGGATCCGTCTCAATATGTCTACCCCGCGTTATCCGCAGGGTAACGGACAAGCAGACGGTATTAAGAAACGCCTAGATCTGAACAAGGGATGTTGGGCCGAAGAACTAGATGGAGTCCTCTGGCATCACCGAACAATGCCCAAAGGAGAACAAAATCAACCCCGTTCTCACTTTCTCACGGGATTGAGGCAATGGCTTTGGCAGAGGTCAGCGTCACCAGCTTGCATCGCTCTACGCTGACCCGAGAGGAAGCACTCAATCGCGATATGTTACTCGACGCGTTAGACAATGTCGAAGAAAGACGGGACAAAGCGCTGTTAAGAATCCAGAACTACTAGAATCAAATCGAGCTCTACTACAACAAGAAGGTCCGATGGCGCCCCCTAGAACTTGGCGATCTAGTCCTGCGTAAAGTATTTCAGAACATCAAGGAATGGAAAGCAGGAAAACTCGGAGCCAACTAGGAAGGACCTTACAAAATCATCAAAGTTGTCTAGTCAGGAGTACATCGACTCGAGACATCCACCAGCGAATCTCTCCTGCGAGCATGGAACTCCATGCACTTGAAACGATACTATCATTAGGTCAAGCGCCGAGTAAATGCACTCGCCACGGGTCACTTTTACTCGGAAAGCAAGCAGGTGCACTAAAAAAACGAGTAAATGCACTCGCCACGGGTCACTTTTACTCGTCACCGAGTAGATGCATTCATCGAATCACTTCCACTCGGTCTAAGCGAACTACGAATGACTTGATCCCAGACAGGGTACGTAGGCAGCCCCTCAGGGGGTTCAGTCATATATCAAAATATATATATATATATATATATATATATATATATATATATATATATATATATATATATATATATATATATTTATATATATATACGTATATCCACACCCTAAGGGTTGGATTAAACCAATCACTATCGGACGAGTTGATAATTCTCGCTCCCGTTAGTATGCTCAGTGGAGGTTTGGCCAACCAAATACCACGAACTGCGTTAAAACGCGGAAAGAGAACAATTCACTTCATCGTCCGGGAGGCGAATAGAGTCGTCAGCGAGTAAAATTCGCAACGCACAAAATTCTAAGTCCGAACAGCGGCTTACCTGAATTAGCGAGTAAAAACTCGTGGCGAATAAAATTCAAAGTCCGACCAGCGACTTACCTGAATTAGCGAGTAAAAACTCGCGGCAAGTAAAATTCAAAGTCCGACCAGAGACTTACCTTAATTAGCGAGTAAAATTCGCAACGCGCAAAATTCTAAGTCCGAAGAGCGGCTTACCTGAATTAGCGAGTAAAAACTCGCGGCAAGTAAAATCCTAAGCCTAAATGGCAGCTTACCTAGATTAGCGAGTAAAAACTCGCAGCGGATAAATTTCTAAGCCCAAACAGCGTCTTACCTGAGTTAGTGACAAATGAATCCTAAATCCATCTGCGATTAACCGAATCATTGAGCGGGGTCTCGAGTACAAGCCTAAACAGCCGAGTAACAACTCCGCATTTACAGGAATTCCAATAACCCTATGTTGATTTATTAAAGGCGCAAAGCAGTACGCATGTTTGACAGCGATATTCGACAGATGAAGTTCAGTTACAGACGCACACAAAATTCCGCCAAGTTCAAAAAAAAACAACAACAACAACAAAGGCAATCTTGTCGAAACAGCAAAAAAACGAAAAATGGATAAAAGCGAGTAGTCAAGCTCCGGCTGGATCTTCGACAGGGACCTCATTGTCGTCAAGGGCTTGCTAAGAGGGATCCATTGTCGAGACCTGAGTATCCGCGCTCATGTTCTCTTCTAACTCTTCTTCCATGGGTCTCGCCTTGTGACTCTCGATCTGATCCTGCGACTCCCCAAGGTTCAAAAGATCGTCCTCCTCATCAGAATCACTCCTGCCAGACCGAGACGGGGTACAGAGGGAAGCAGCCGACTGGGCACCAAGCAGCCCGATGTTAGAACCGTACGGATCGAACTGTGGATCCTCCGAGAACTTTGTTTCCAATGTAGCAAGGAGTTCCCTGTCCATGAACCTCGACGGAAGATCCAAGGGAGACAGCGTTAGATCATTCTCCGTAAGTTGGCCGGGCGATAAGCGGGAGGCCTCTTCTTTCCACTTGCTCTCTCTCCCGCTTGGAAGAAGTCGATCCTTTCATGCGCAATATCGTCCCCCTCCTTTGCATCATCTGGAGGCATTTTCGCGTTTTGAAAGCTTGGCTGTAGAAGAAACGCGCCTCCTCGAAGGGTTCGGAGTGACTGACCCACTCGCGAATATGACCAAACCGGCACCCGGCTTTGGCGGTCAGGCAGCTTGCGAGCCTCTCTAGCATGCACCTCGATGATCTCGGCCTTCTCTTGCTCAAGCTTGGCCTTCTCCGCGTCCCAGTCCTTCTTCTCGCTTGCGAGCTTCTCCATCTCGGCCTGAGCAGTCGCTAACTCGTTTTCAGCATCTTCCGCCCTTTTAGACATAAGCTCACTGCGACTCACAGCTTCGTCGCGCTCCCGAGTAGCCCCGTCGAGACCAACTTTCACCTTCTCTTTGAACGGGAGCCTCCGCTCTTTCTCGGATTCGGCCTTTTCCTGAGCCTCCCCAAGCCTCGCGAAAGTAGCCTTCAACTCAGCATCGTACCGACCGATCAGGAAGTTCATCCCGCCTAAGGCCTGCATGAGGACAGGATCAGGGTACGACAAGATAAAAAAACGCACAAAGGAAGATACTTAACATCATTTGGCTGCGAGACCATCGACCGATGGCGTGTCGTCAGAGCTTCCCTTTATCTGGCGGAATAAAGATGCGCATTCAAGACCATTACACACAAAGGGGGTGTTGGCAGCGTAAGCATAACTGATCGCGTCCGGAAACGGGTGTTTAAGATTCCTCGTTATCGCTCTCCTTTCGCGATTGTCTAGAACACAAACCTCGTCCCCACGTACTAAAGAGAAATCTTCGGGACCGTCTCCAGACTCTTCGTGCATATCAGTCTGACGAGTCGGCTCCACGGACGCGTTGACCGGGGCCCCCGAGTCAGCCTTCTTCTTCTTCTTTTTCTTCTTCCTCTTCTCTGAGGATCGATCTGGGAAGGCCTCTTGCTTAGTTTGAGGGACATTCGCAGATCCATCGCCTAACGAAATGGCCGAACCACCATCAAACCCTTCTACGACCGGACCCTCGAGAGATTCGTCCTGCAAGAACGGGATTCCTCTCTCTTCTGTCACCAGACATCCCTCAGACGACCGGTGCTTCTTCCTCCTTTTCCTCACTAGCTTGTCGCGCTGTGCTTCTTCTCCCGATCCGTTTGATCCACCACCATCTCCAGAGGAATCTTCTCGAACCCTCTTCCGAGCGAGTACAGACGGTTGTACCTCCTCAAGAATGGGGGGAGAAATTTTTGAACCTTGGAGGCCAGGACCGGCCTCATGACCGGGGTTCTTCGTTCCTGTGCCATCGAGTTGAAACCCGTCCAGAGCTCTCATGAGTCCGGCTCCGGAAGAGAATTGGTCCTCAATGACAGCAGAAAGATCCGGCATTTCCTTCATCCTTAAGGCACGATCAATCTCTCGCTGCTCCGCCTTAGAAAAAAGTGACGATCTTTTCTTACCAGACCAAGGGGGACAAGGTACGTACGACTCCCAATCACCTGCGAGAAATGAATCCCCAACGCAATTAAGCCAAACAACGAGACACAGCCAATACACCCAAAAAGGGGGCGAAAGGGAGATTTACCTTTATCAATGCGACTCAAAGCTCGCCGAACCCTATCTTCGCTGATATCGAGCCACTTGCTATGTCCAAGCTCAACCAATGCTCGACCACTGGAAAAGAAAGTTCCTGGAACGCCAGTCAGGTACAGATGAACAGCTGCAAAAAAGAAAGGGAACGAAAACATGATTAGAAACCTTACGGAGGACAAGCTATTGGGTACGGTAATCTACCAATACAATTGTTCCAAAGAACGCGAAAGTTATCGTCTGGGGGGTTGGCGAATGCACGTTTGTCGGATTTAACGTAGAAGTAGAAGCTCTTCCAATTCTGCGTTTTGTTCGGATGACCGGTTATGATATTATAATTCGGCCTCATCTTCCCCGAGAAAGACTGCCGGGCATGGGCTTGACGGATGTCAATTCCTCGAACGCCCAAGGACATAGAGACACCCCGATCTCCGCGGCCATCACCAGCAGCGCGACTGCCAAACGAAACGATCTGTTCAGAAACTGGCAGATGGCCACCCTCCGACGAAACGCGTACGCCGTTATTAGTCGCGGAATCGGAAACCAGAGTCTAGTGTCCTGCTGGAAGTAGGACTCGTAGACGCATTGATAGCCGACCGGGGGAGACCAGGGACGTTGCTCCTTCGTCGGGATCAGATACGTCACTCCTACCGCGTTGCAATCCATCAGCAACCGCTGCACTGAGTCAGGAGTCGATCTAGTCGCTCGAATTGCCTCCCACGATTGTCCTTCCACGTTCGCTGAACGTATCCTCTCCTCAGGTATGTCGGGCCTTCTTCTGAAATTCCCATCGCCGACATACTGCCACGGGGAGAAGATGTAAGGATCCTCGGGTGCGACCTCGGCGACACGCCTCCTTCTCGCTGAACTGATCAACGCTGATCTGGTTCGTCCTTTCCTCGACGAGCGAGTGATGATCGGTCTGGCCCTAGTCGTCTGAACTCGGGTATCACCAAGAAGATCCGCCGCAGCGTTACCATCGTCTTCACCTCTGATATGTCTCTCGGCGTCGACTACCAACATCCTTTGCGCCATGTCAAGCCCGGAAACGTCCATCAGCGCATCCCAATGAAAATCATCGAGAGGATGGCCTGTCATCTCGTCTCTCGCCGCGACCGAATCAGCAGCCACCGCCTTCCCCTTTTCTTCTCGAGAACATTTACGCGATGAACTCATCCTAACCGCAATACGACTATATATCCTACAACACTACTTAGAGAGAGAAAGTAGAGAGAGAGACGAAGAGTACCTGTAAGCGCGAGAAGAATGAAGATAATGAGAGGGAGGCCCTCTATTTATAAGAAAAAAGGGAGGCGCGGTTCCTGTAGGTCATCATTAGGGCTGGAAGAGGCCTAGTTGGCCACTATGACACCTACCGAGCTCGCGACTCTTCAACTTCCCGCGTAAATGGGCATGGCCCCATAAACCCTTTGATTTCTCTCTACGGGAGTTCGACCTTGGCGATCAACCGACATGAGAGCGCAGGGGAAATCCGTCTCGCCAATCTTCCATATCTCAAACCTCCCCACTACTGATGACTGGCTGTCAACCAAAGAGGAACGAAAGAGGGATCTCGCAGGAGGCATCCCCTAACGAAAGATGCTTACTCGCCAAATCAGAACACATCGCTCGAGAAACCATGCGTAGTAATACGACACATGATAACCCGCCGAGTATACGAATCGAAACAAAACACAGCGTAAGCAGCGGTTGGTCGCTCGTGCGGACCCGGCTATTTTCGAGCTAGCAACTTCAAACCATCGAGATCGTCTAATGCCGATCATCGATGGATTTGGGGGGGCTTACTGTAGGAGATGGATTTCATCCCCTTACAAGGCCCGGAAAACAGCTAGCCCAGCCCAGAAGGCCCAGTCGTTTGATAGTAACTCGACTCGCAATCCCATATCTAACAAGAGGAAGATGTTCTGTCTGAGATACCTTCAGTCGTCGAGCCGCGAGAATCCGTTCGGGCCCAATAAGAAAGGTCACTGCCCAGCCGTACAATTAGTCGGCCCATTCAATTCAAGGCCCGCTAAGCGACCTGACTTAAGGAATCCTAAAAGGGGACAGCTTATAAAAGGAGGGCGAGAGTAACAGAAGAAGGAGGAGAAAAAAGAGAACACACATCCAAGGCGGCTAGAATTAGGGTTTACATTGTTTCTAAATCTGGCTTGTCTTGTCAACACTTTTCGACTGACTAATAAAAGAAATCTTTTCCCTTTTTACGACAAAAGCATCGAGCCCGTCTCTTCTTAAGTCATCTCTGAGAAACCCACCAACGATTTCCGTCGACTCTAACTCTCAGTTAGAACTCGGTTCAAACAGTGACATGTGGGGCCATGGCTTCCACTTCTCTTGAGTTTGCTCACGTCGAGAATACTAGAGGTGTAATGGCGATGGATACGTTGACCCTATTTTTCCACATCTCAGATTTTGAATACCATAAGAACAAGAACAACAATGGTAAATCTTGTAGCAATGCTTCTTCTCCACTGTATACGAATGCTAGGTGGTTGTGATGAACGGCGACGGATCCAGACATCTCTACGAGAGACTAAGACAAGTGAAAGCGGAGCTTGGGACGAGCTACAAGAAGAGAGGAACTAAGGTGAAGGAGACGTAGGTGGTGAGACTCATCGGCAACTCTTCTCTACTCACTTGATCAAGGATGGAGGCTGAGCTTTAGTTTTTTTGTAAGGACGTGTCTCCAAAACCGAAATTTAAACCTCAATCACATTCCATTGAGTCCAAAACATCTTTATTCCAATAAAACCACTGTCTTATATAAACTCATCTTAACCAAAATAGAAAACATGAAAGTGCTAGTTTTTGAATACAAAATAACTTAAAGAAAACCAAAACTTAAAAGATGACACCATCAGACTCCTACTCCTTGACCTCCTCATTTGTACCTGAAAAAGATAGGGGTGAGTATTGGGATTACTCAGTAAGGTTAAGTTTGAGAAACCTACGAACTCGTATCAGGACATAAAAACAACCAGCATAGTCACAAGCTAATAAGGACTATCATGCGACAAGTAAACAAACAACCTAGACCTCTAGGACCTGCCGTACGTCCCTCGGAGAAGTCATTACGAGTCCCCCTTCGCTGCGAGTTCCGACGGGCGCCCTCACGGGCTACGATCTGTAGCATCCAATGTGACTACCCGGTCAAGGCCTCTTTGGCTTAATAAGGCATTGTTTCTCCTCCGGTCCAATAGTCACGTATGCCTAGACTCAGCATGACTCGATTTTACCAGGCGCCATACACCACATATCACATCCCGTGTTCCATCATGTCCACAACCATTCTTGTTGCCACATCACACACATCAACCATACTCTTTACACTTTAACATGATCTTATTCACATCACTTTCATTCTTATCACATCACTTTCATTCACATCACATATCTCATTCATTCTTAACACACAACCAGTTTATCCTCTAACAACCTATCAGGTCTAGGTGTTCTTATCACATCATCACAATCAATCATTACATCTCACATTTTTGTCAAGCAACAATACATAAACGCATAGATATTAACTATGCCTAGACTATATTAACGAGGACTGCTCCTAATAGCTTGTAGGACAAGATAAGAGTTCACAACCGGGTCCTCACCTTTGTTTCGCTTGTATGAATGGATCTGGATCTAAGAAGAAGTGGAGAATCTGCCACAGTACCAAATCTGTATTCCCAATACATCAGATATGAAAGAGAGTTTTAGATCTCAGATCTACTCATCCAAAATGGTTTGAGAGGGAGAACTATGGGATCTGAAACTTACTTTATGGTTTATATCTGAGATGGTTACACTCCGTCAAATCAAGCAACCGACGGCTAGGGTTTTGTAGACGAAAGCTAGGGCTTCGGCAAAGGTCGGCGGCGGCGGTGCTCGGGCGTGACTCCGGTGGCGGCACGGGACATGGTGTGGTCGGTGACAGCTCTCGGGTCTCGCAGGGCTTCGCTTGGTCTCCTTGTTGTGTTTCTAACCTAAGGGCTCTCCTCCTTTTATAAGGTATGGGTGGAAACCTAGCTAGGGTTTTCCCTTTTTGGGCCTCCAGCAAGTGGGCCTCTTCTTGGACCGGGAGAGGGATCTCGCAAGTCTCCCCAACTAGAAAGGAATTTGACCCCGAATTCTGGTTGGTCTCTCGGGTCAGTCCTTTGTACTTAAACATCTTGGGCTGGCTGTTTATAATTCGGTCTCGGGTTCCCATACGTCCTCTTGGATCCCATCTCTTTCCCATCGTGAAAAAACTTTTAATGGTCTTTCCGTTGGTTATAACGTTCTTACGTCCCATGATGCCTATATGCGTTCTAACCAAGTTTAGGTTAGGGCGGGCGTCTTCTGGTGTCTAGGGTAGGACCAGTTCCGGTTCTAGGACAGCTCGACTCAGCACCGAAATATGGAACACATCGTGAAAATCTGACAACTTCTGCGGTAATGCCAGCCTATAAGCTACTGCCCCAACCCTTTCAGTTATTACGAACGGCCCCATGTACCTTGGCCTTAGCTTCTTTAGCTTACGGTTTGGGTCATTCCCGCAGAAAGTCCTCATTTTAAGATACATTGCATCCCCTACCGAGAACTCCAATTCTTTTCGGTGTTTTTCTGAGTAACTTTTATGACAGTCGTGAGCCTCACTCAACCTTTCCTTGAGCAATTCTACCTGCTCCACTGTTTCCTTTATCATCTCTGATTCGATGTCTCGCCCCTCTCCTACTTCGGTCCCACACAAAGGCGTTCGACAAGGTCGCCCGTACAATACCTCGTATGACGCCATCCCAATGCTCCTGTGGTGGCCGTTTTTTGACGCAAATTCTACCCAAGGGAGGTAATCACTCCACTTCCCTTCCAAGTCCAATACACATTCTCGCAACATATCCTCTAGGGTATGAATTTTCCTTTCAGACTGACCATCTGTTTGTGGGTGATAGGTCGTGCTAAGGTGTACCCTGGTTCCTAAGGCCTTCTGGAAGGCATGCCAAAACATCGATGTGAACTTTGGTTCCCGGTCAGACACAATACTCACGGGCACTTCGTGTAGCCTTACAAACGTCTCCAAGTACTTTTGTGCAAGCATCTCAGCTGTATCGGTTTTCCTTATAGGCACAAAATGAGCTGACTTCGTGAGTCAGTCGACTATTGCCCGTATTGCGTATTTCTTTCTCATGGTCCTGGGTAGTCCAGTTACGAAAGCCATAGTCATCATGTCCAACTTCCACTGGGGTCTTGGTAATCCTTGCAATAACCCGTGGGGTAACCCTCTCTTGGCCTTCACTAGCTGTCAAGTTTGGCATCGAGAGATCCATGATTTGACCTCCCTCTCCATGCCCTCTCAGTGGTAGTACCTCCTCATATCTTGGTACATCTTGGTTTTTCGAGGGTGGATGGAGAATTGAGATTGGTGCACCTGCCCTAGGACTTTGTTACTCAGTTCCAAATTTCTTGGCACACATAATCTATTCTTGAACAAGATGGTGCCATTTTCGGCAATGCGGTATCCGAACACTTCCTTACTAACTATCTCTTGCAAGGCTGCATCCTCCTGTTGGGCCTTCCTGATTTGCCATAACAAATCAGCTTGATCCAGGGCTTCTAATCCCGCGCTATCCTCGTTTACTTGCATGGCACACAAACAAAAATTCAACATTACTGTTGCAAGCTCTTGTGTCGCCTTTACTCTAGAGACATCCGCTCTTCTACGGCTTGAAGCACCAGCTACCGGGTTTGCCTTTCCCGGGTGATACTCAATCCTTAAGTCGTAATCTGCCAGCAACTCCATCCACCTTCGTTCTCGCAGATTTAGGTCCCCTTGGGTGAAGACTTACTTCAGACTCTTATGGTCTGTAAACACATGTACCTTCTCTCCATACAGGTATGCCCGCCAAATTTTTAAGGAAAATACTACTGCAGTGGGCTCCAGGTCGTGTGTTTGGTAGATAACTTCGTCCTTCCTCATTTGCCTTGATGCATAGGCGATAACATGCTCTTCGGAGGTATACAAACGCATGACTTAGCGCAATCAACCACTACTCTTTGTTGAGTCAACCAATTAATCCCCAAAATCACCTCGTATCGTCCCAACTCCAACTCTATCAGGTCTTCAGGCAGGTTTACACCGGGGAGTGATATTGGTACCCCCATATACACTCCCATGGTCATCATCCTCTCCACTCCCGCGGTCGCTACTCCTGTAGCCCCTGCCTTAAAGTTACCCTCAAAATTCCAACTACAAGTGATTTTTTGGCTCACGAAACTATGCGCCGCACCGGTGTCGAAGAGAGTGTACACTGCCACTCCTCCGAATACGACAGATCCTACACGATCACTAACGCTAAGCTACCAGACAGTACTTATAATGACACATTTTTGGTTCAAACAGTAAAAGGTTGGCATTCGAATGTCTTACTCGCGATCACCTCCGTTCCTCCATGGTCTCTTGCGACGAGGACCATCGGCTCCACTGCTGCCCTCCCCGCTGCGGCTCCTGCTAGCTGGCCCGGACAATCCTTGGCTACGTGTCCAGGAAACCTTCACCGGTGAAACCCTCTCCTTGGGTTTACTCCAACTGGGCCGCCCTCAGTCGGGGGGGGGGGGGGGCAGAACCTTCTGATGTGGCCTTTCTGGCCGCAATGGTGGCACACTCCCACCCAGCATTCTCCACCATGATTTTCCCTCATTTCCCACATTCTGGTTATGTCGGAACCGCCTCCACAACATTGGCCACATCTCTAGTTCTCTTTTCGTTATGATCCTGGCCGGCCTGGTTCTGCCGGCACTCTTTTTCTATTCCCACCTCCTGTCCTGCAGCCTTTCGATCAGTTTATCGATACTCTGGTACTCCCGAATATTGCAGTTGTTATGCAGTTCGACTCGCATTCCTTTCATGAATCATCGGATCAACTCTCGTTTCTCCAGATGGTGTCCAACAAATCTTCGTAGATGGTTGAATTCCTCACCATACTCCTCACGTTTCAGTTCCTTTGGCTAGTGTCCTAGAACTTGCCTCCCATCTGGTCGGTGGCTTCCCTTGGTAAAAACTTCTTGCTGAACAACTCCAAGAAATCTTCCGAGGTTAACTCGTACCGCCCACGAACCCCAGGTACGACCCTCTCCCACCACACCAGGGCGTCATCCTTGAGGTGGTGCACCACTAATTCCTTTCGGTACTCTCGTGGGCATCTGACTGATTTGAAGTTTCTCTCCGACCTCATCCTCTAATTATCCGCAACAATGGCATCTAACTGAGTTGAAGTTTCTCTCCGACCTCATCCTCTAATTATCCGCAACAATGGCATCAACCTTTCCACCAAAAATCTCCATTTGCATATCCCTCATGTGTCTCATCATGTCCCAGTAGGTTGGTCCTTCAGAAATCACCGGAACAGGTGCTGGCTGTCGCCGCAGGTTTGCAGCGACTCCTGGTAGTGGTATTGCGGCTCCGTTCCGTGCGACATCCCCATATCTAGGTAATTGTTCCCCAAAGGCCTCACGGTACTGACACAGTTACTCCATAAAGACAGCATTCTCATTGGCAACCCCATCACCGGAGGCCGCAGCTGCTTGATTACTCACTTCGAGTTCTTCACCGGTTTGGCTCTGGTTGTTGCTGGCAGCTCGCGACTCTGATCTCTCAGAACGGTTGTCAGCCCTCGGAGCAGTGGTCGTTCTTTGGACAGCTCTGGCGTTTTTCGGAGGCATCCTGTCACAATGGAAAAAGACGTCAGTCTGTAGATTTGCAAGTTTACAACTACCTCGTCGAGGGTGCAAGGAGTGTCGGTCCAGGCGGTGTCCTAAGTTCAAGTTTTTCAAAACCCCACCCAAGAAAATTTTAAAACCTTTCAAAAACCCAATAGAAACACCGTATATAAAACACCCACCTGGTCAGTGCCAGCTGTGTTTAACCAATAGCTCTGACACCAAATTGTAAGGACCGTGTCCCCAAAACCGAACATCTAAACCTCAATCACATTCTGTTGAGTCCAAAACCTCTTTATTCCAATAAAACCATTGTCTTACATAAACTCATCTTAACCAAAACAAAAAACATGAAAGTAATAGTCTTTGAATTCAAAATAACTTAAAGAAAACCAAAACCAAAAGATGACACCCCCAGACTCCTACTCCTTGACCTCCTCGTTCGTACCTGCAAAAGAGAAGGGTGAGTATTGGGATTACTCAGTGAGGGTAAGTTCGAGGAACCTACGAATTCGTATGCGGACATAAAAATAATCATCACAGTCACAAGCTAATAAGGACTAGCATGCAACAAGCAAACAAGTAACCTAGACCTCTGGGACCTACCGCACATCCCAGGGAGAAGCCATTACGAGTCACCCTTCGCTGCAAGTTCTTACGTGCGCCCTCGCGGGCTACGATCCATAGCATCCTATGTGACTACCCGGTCATGGCCTCATTGGCTCAATCAGGAACTATTCATACTCTGGTCCCATTGTCACTTATGCCCAGACTCGGCATGACTCGATTATACTAGGAGCCATACACCACATATCACATCCCCTGTCCCAAGACGTCCACACCCGTTATCGGTGCCACATCAACACACATCAACCATACTCTTTACACTTTAACATGATCTTGTTCACATCACTTTAATTCTTATCACATCACTTTCATTCACATCTCATCACTTTCATTCATATCACATATCTCATTCATTCTTAACAGACAACCGGTTTATCCTCTAACAACCTATCAGATTTAGGTGTTCTCATCACATCATCACAATCAATCATTAGATCTCACAGTTTTGTCAAGAAACAATATATAAACGCATAGATCTTAACGATGCCTAGACTTTATTAACGAGAAACTGCTCCTAAGAGCTTGTAGGACAAGATAAGAATTCCCGACCGGATCCTCGTCTTAGTTTCGCTTGTCTGATTGGATCTGGATCTAAGAAGAAGTGGAGAAGCGGTCACAGTACCGGATCTTTATTCCCAATACATCAAACAAGACAGGGAGTTTTAGATCTCGGATATAATCATTCAAGATGATTTGAGAGGGGTAACTAGGAGATCTGAACCCTACCTTATAGTTTAGATCTGAGATGCTTACACTCCGTGGAATCGAGCAACCGACGACTAGGTTTTCGCAGACGACGGCGAGGGCTCCTATGAAGGTGGTCGGCGGTGGCGCTCCGGCATGACTACGGTGGTGCTCCGGCATGACTACGGCGGTGGTGCGGGGTTGGGCGTTGTCGGCAACGTCTCTCGGGTCTCACAGGGCTTCGCTTGGTCTCCTTGTTGTGTTTTTAACCTAAAGGTCTCCTCCTTTTATAAGAGATGGGTGAGAACCTAGCTAGGGTTTTATCCTTTCGATCCTCCAGCAAGTGGACCTCTTCTTGGACCGGGCCAAGGATCTCACATTTTTTTCTAGAAGATACTAACGGTTTATATAGGTGCACTCGTTTTGGTTCACGAAACAGAAGATTGGATTGGTGTTGGTTTAAGTGAATAATTAAATTTATCCAATTATTTAGTTAACAAAACTATGATCGTTACAATTCTCCCCCATTTAACTGGAATTCGTCCTTGAATTCAAATTATGACCCATCTATAAAATTTCATTTTCAAAATAAATGGATAGTCTATCCTCATATGAGGTTCATCGTCTCAGGTGTCCTCTGGATCACATTTCTTTCAATAAAATATGGGATATCTCTGTCACTGACCTTGAATTCTTTTTTTTTTTTGCCGCTTGGAATACCCAAAATGAACATTGGCTCTCTAACGACGTCCCACAAAACTGATACGGTCTTAGAATGTCGGACAACTCTGATGATAAATTCAGAAAATATGCTATTACTCCAAAACTACCCAATAGTAGGAAATGGTCCTATATATCTCGGCTAAGTTTGTTTGTTTTTTAGCTCCAAAGTCTTATATTCTCCTTTAATTTGCTTACAACAACAGCTTCCACACAAGCATTGGCATGTCGCCATATGAGGCTTTGTATAGAAGGCCATGCAGGACACCTTTATGCTGGACCCAAGTGGGGGAACATAGCATGTTGGGTCCAGAGATAGTGGAAGAGACTACAGAGAAGATACAGATGGTGAAAGAAAAGATAAAAGAGGCGTAGGATCGCCAAAAGAGTTATGCGGATAGACGCATGAAGCATTTTGAGTTTGAGGTCGGTGATCTAGTCTATCTCAAGATGTTAACATTCAAGGGAAGGAACAGGGTTTCTGGAAGAAGGAAACTGGATCCTAGGTACTTAGGTACGCTCAAGATCATAGAAATAGTGGGTGCCGTGGCATACAAGTTGAACTTGCCATCAGCAATGGATGCATTTCACAATGTATTCCATGTGTCCTAACTCGGGAAGTCTCTAACGGATCAAGACATTGTGTTTCCTGAGATCCTTTCTGATCTTGGTACTAATCTAACCTTGGAGACAAGGCCGGTTCGTATTGTTGATCGATCGGAGAAGGCAATGAGAAAGAAGACAGTTCCCATGATCAAGGTTGTGTGGGATTGCAATGGCGAGGACATTATCACTTGGTAAACAAAAGCAAGGATGAAAGCGGAGTATTCTGAGTGGTATAGTCAGTTCTTACCGGAGATAACATCTAACTTGGATTCAAGGACGAATTCATTGTTAGTGGGGGAGACTTGTCATGTCCCCGATCCTAGATAGGGTCGCTGGACGGACCATGGTGAAAGGGGATGAACCAGTCAGGCCATACGACCAATAGATAAGCTTTCCATGGTCTAGAAGGAGGGTTAAGGGCATTAGAAGACTTAACCTTAGCTAAATGGGGAAGTATGTAAGGTAGGACGAGCTGGACGAGTGATACGGCAGCTCGATGGGAAGTATGGGCAGCTGGATCAGCTGGACGAAGCTGAGCTTAGCTCGGGGTTGATCACACTAAGTGTGGTCAGCTCCGTGAGCTAAAACACTAGATCACTTAGCTGGGCCATCTGGGAGTCAGCTCAACTCAGCTGGACGGAGTGTTATGGTCTTGGGTAGTTAGGCCAGTTCTGGCCATGGTCGGGTCAGCCGGTTGGGTCGGGTGGTCTGGCCATTGGGACAATGGCTTTGGAAGTCTATGGGCTTGGTCCAGTGCCTTAAGGGAACCTGTAGGCCCATCTAATATCTGCCAGAACTTGGTATTAGGCAAAAGAGTGCATGGGGGAGCAGTTTTGGCCGAAAGGGTGGGAAGGGACCAAAGGTGCCCATTCACCCATCAAATGGCAACCATTCGGCCAACGCAGTTATCCCACGCCTTCTCCTATAAATATAAAATGCCTGGCATAGAAAATGACACGAAATTCCTGAGGGAAAACTTTGCCAAAAATCGTACCAGAAAGAAAGACAGATAGAGACCGGCGGTTAGAGAATCAGACCGTGTGTGTTGGTGATTGTCTGTTCCAGTGGGATTCAGACCGTGGGAAGATCAGGCAGGACTGATGGAAACCAGACAGAAGGACAAGTATAAGGAGAAAAAATTGGCCCCAGGGCAACGCACGCCTAAGGTTAGTGATGCTAACCACATACCATCGCCCAAAGCCCATGGTTGTACCGGATGGGTTTTTGTGGTGCGATTGTGTTGGTTGCATCCATTTCCATTTTACTTACTGATCAATCTCTCTTCTTATATATTCTGATGGTTTATGTGGATTCAGACTCAGTGGCACTGAACCAAGGCCTTGGTTGGACTGGTTTGGTCGAGATTTAGTAGTTCCTGAAGGAATTATGGAGATCCGATTATGGCAATCTCTTAGTGGAGATTTATCATGAATTATCATGAATTTTATTTAGTTTTAGCGAATTGATTTGATGATGGTCACTTTGGACCGGTTTGACTGATCATGGTCGAGATCTATATGATCGAGAATGTTTTTTGATAATTCATGAAATGTCATGAATTTTAATTAGTATTTGAGAATGTATTTGAGTAGGTCAGATTTGGGCCAGAGATGGGTTCTTAGGATCTGAATCATGCTTTTCTAAATCACTTGCTAAGTTATCGGTTTATATATTGATCTGTTGTGATTGTGGTTTCAGGATCTGTTCAGGATCGTGGTAAAGCCAAGGAACCATGAGGACTCAAGCCAAGAATGGATGTGTGATGTGTTTGGGTAGAATAGATATGATGAACTTATGATAGCCTAGTGTGCAAACTGATTACTCTGTATGGATCACGTATACATATCTATAAAATATCGATTTGTCCTTATATGAAATGAATAATGATGTTTGAATGTATGAACCTCAATTGTTGAAAATACTTAGAAAAATTAAGGGACTTAAAACCGGACATAAACGAATCAAACTGAGTAGGATTGGTTAAGCTGGACTGCGGTCTGGTTGGATTGAGGAATCCAGGATCGGGTCTTACAGAAAATATACTCAAAGTTGTTATGATCCACAAGCACCTAATAATTTCTCATTAAGATAGAACCTCCAACCTGTAAGAATACATGATACACCTAAGTTCAATATTAGATGCATCTGTGCATAAGTACTCTTAGTTGTGAAGTACTAATTCACCACTCCTTTTCAACAATAAAACTTTCTTGGCATTATATTGTTCACTTATACTTCACACACCTTACCATGAAACCACTCAATGATTCAACCAATTTGCAGACTCCATTGACGAACCGTAAATTATTACTCACTAATCCAAGATATTTTTATCTTTGATGGATTCTTCGTCCTCAGCCATTTACAATGTTTGCGACATTCACTGGATCTGTCACAACTTTTTCCTCAGACACCAAATGATCTAAAAACCCAATTAATCTTTACCAAAAACTGCACTTGCTTAACTTTAAGAAAACATTTTGCTCCCTTATACATTTTCACCATTAAAAATTCGTCCAACAACACTCCTTGCTCAACTTCTACAACTGCAATGGTTCTAAGAATGATTCACACCCGCTCTCGATCATTCGCTTGGTCCTTAATGCCAACACTACTGAATATTCAAACTTATTCTTTCCTTGAAATAGTAACTTTCTTCCTTCACGTCTAAATGTAACTCAAAATTTCTCACAATCCATATAATCTCAATGAGCCAATAAGTCCTTTTCTGGCATTTTTTGTAACATTTTTTTTTGATAAAACAATCAAGTCACCATCATGTCCACACCCTCCTGAGTTATTGACATATCTTGATAGATGAATGCGACTTAAGAATCTCATAGTCTGCTGCGTGATCCAATACGACATCTTCCTTAAGTCCATTTTTAAGATATCAGCCAGAACGTAAACAAGAGATCTTTGGCCCATTATCGATCAAACAAAGCCAAGGAGTGACATCTTAAGTCATATCCGTGTGTAGGCCAAGACATAGTCCAAGATGTTTAGTCAAAACCTTAATGTTGGTCATGTCTTTTTTTTATTTACTAAGTCTTATTGTTAGCAACTTCTATTTCAATTTCTCCATTTTGTAATACTATAAAAAGGCCTAGTAGCCATGAACAAAGACATAATTTTGGATTAAAAAGCTTTTCACCTTAATGAGTGATTCTAGTTTTTCCCTTGGAACATCTCGGTTTTTTGGTGAGTTACATCCTTGCAATCAAACCGGTTTATCAAGATACTTCCACAATATATCTAATACCACCTTCAAGTTCCTTCAGGGACATGTCCTATCTAGGATCCATGAGGTGGTAATAGAGCAACTTGAGGGTTTCAATATTTCTTTCTTCTAACCATTTTTCTAATTTTTTCACAAACACTTTTTCTCTACCTATCTTTTGTAAGGAAACCAAGTCAGATTGGTAATCGTATAAAACAAGAAAAAGAAACAAAAGCAAAAGAAAAAATAAAGAAAAAGAGACTGAGGGGAAACACTGTATTTAATTGTGTTGTTCTATTGGAACTCTTGAGGATCATTGAACCGTTTGAGAGAGAAAGAAAACAAGAGTGAAACACTTGTGAGGAATTGATTTTTTCCTAATTTTGTTTGTGTACTTGTGCAGGAACGATCCGCTTGGACAAAGGATTTTTTTACTCTTTTGTTTGTTAGTTTTACTTGAAATCCATGTCTCTTGATGGAGACAAAACTGGTGACAAGGAGAGATTCTTGAACCAGCTCTATCACGGTTACAGTTTAAGGCTATAGTGAGGCGAACACATAAGGATGTAATGGAAGAGATTCACAAATGCTTAGACAAAGTTCAGGAGGATCAGCAAAAGAAATCTGAAGGAGATCATCATGGAAAGGAAATTCCTTAGAAGATGGAAAGTCTAAGGATTAAGACTAGTATGGACAAATACGAGAGTGTTTTGATGACAACCTTGGTGGAATGAATCTCAAAATTCCAACATTTTGTGGAAGACTGATCTATATGCTTACTTGGAATGGGAAAATAAATCGATTTGGTGTTTCCCTGCCAACACTTTTGTGATGCCAAGAAGGTGAGGATTGCTGCCACTGAATTTATAGAATATACCATTAACTAGTGCATCAAGTGGTGACAAACAGGAGGAGAACAGGGGGCACACCAGTTGATACTTGGCAAGAGATGACACACCTCATGAGGAAATGATTTGTTCCATGCCATGACCACAAAGATTTTCATCATAAGAACAAGAAGCTAGCTCAAGGAAACCTTAGTGTGGAGGATTACATACAATAGATGGAAACTATTATAATGAAAGTTGATATTGATGAGCATCCAGAGGCAACCATGCCTTGGTTTCTTGGAGGTTTGATCATAGAAATTCAGGACCGTTGAAGATGCAAGATTATGAAACCATAGTGGAGATTCTCCAAAAAGCCATATTGGTAGAAAAGGAATTCAAAAGGACAGAAAATTATTGCAATTCCTTTGGAGAAATGATTTCTAGTGTGAGAACGCGTTATCCTAAGGAGGAACATGCTAAACCAAGCCTACGTTTGAGAAACCACTACCCTTTCACCAAGAAAAAGGTAAGGTCGAGTCTTCTACTCCAAGGAATCGCGATGTCCAATGTTTTAAATGTGAGGAAAATTTTATCTTAAACTAACCAGTTTGAAACCGGTGCAGACGAGTAGACCTGGCTCTCTTATTCATGTACTTAACCATGAAAAACAGGTTTCTTGCAAGAAGAAAAGAATCTTGAATTTAGTCTTGTGCCAAAACCGACCTTTGGACCAGTCATTTCAAACCATCAGCATGAGCAATGTAAGATATGTGGTGTGAATGATTCTATGTTTTGTTAATGTGTTGTGATGTCTTCTAAATATGTGAAACGGTTATGGCTTGAAAATGTTAATGAATTTTGTTTTCTAAACTCATTTTTGATAATATGATCCAATTGATTGAAAAAGGTAAGCCAAACCAATTCTTTGATCTAAAACGTTTTCAAAAAGGCTGAAAATTTTCCTAATACTTTTTGAACCTTGGTCCCTTTTTAAAATTTCACAAACGTTTTGGTGCCTATAAAAAAAGATTAGAAAATGTTTTGTCACCTAAAATATTGAATGATCATTTAGGCTTCTGTTTTAGGAACATTGAATATTGGTTTTGTAGGATTGATGATAGAACTAGGAAAACATGAACGCTTGACACGAAGAGAAGAAGGCATCTATGATGGTGACCCAGAAAAGATGGTGAGTCTTGATGAAATATTTCTTACTTGACCATCGAACCAAGTGCAAATAGTAACCCTAAATCAATGTTTGATTTCTTTAAATCTTAACCACCTTATGTGGATGTAGGCCAGACAGATTTGAGGACAAATCTTCTTGAAGAAAGGGGGGATGATGCAAACTTGAACAGCTCGACCATCAGATAGATCAACCAAAACGACCGAGTGACTGTCTAGACGACTCGAGTGTGCAATCAAGGACGCTTGGAGTGGAACTTAAGGATTCATAGCTTATTTTGAAGGATGATGACCACTTTATGTGTCCAAGAGGTCAAGACAACAGAATAAGTAAAACCAGAATCAATCAAGTATGAGTCATTTTCAGAATTGGTTGTTGCTTCTTTATTTCTGACCAATTAGTACTTGATAAACGACTTGATGGGTTACTGATGTTCTTTTTGACTTTGATGTACCAAGCCTAATTCTTATCAGATCTAAGACATATTCATGTGACAAAATAGTTATAGAAGGTAAAAACCAAGTTTTGGATCAGTTAGCCTTTAGTGGTTTGGCTGAAAAGAAAGTCTAAATATTTCTTCTTTGGGTTTGATGATTTACAATTTTGGCCAGAAGTAAGCAAGAGTGATTCTCATTTCTTCACTTGGAACAACTCGGTTGTTTGGGGGAGGGGGAGGGGGGGACGGGGGTACATCATTGCAATCAAACCAGTTTATCAGGATACTTTCACAAAATATTGTGTGGCCATTCTATCAGCTTAAGATCTAAGGGTATTCTATGTAATAACACTCACGAGCGTATAGGATTTCAGTTGAGAAAATTATGAAAAATCATTTCGTGTTGATTTGATCAAAAATTAAAAAAGAAAAATTGACCTGGTGAATTAATGTCTAGACGGGATTGTCTTGGGGGTCAAAAGACCTTCCCTTGATAGTTCTGGTCGAATGTTAATTAATATGGTTGAGTTTTATTTAAGATGGATGTGTTTATCTGAAATCAAGAAGAGATCTGATGGAGAGAAGAATATGGTTAATAATTGATAAGAAAGATCCCTAGATGCTTGTTAATTTAAATCCGTCATGTGAGCTGCACCAGTTTGTGTCCTTGCCTTTTTCCTCATTAAAAATCGCATGCTTATTACATGCTGATTGCTTAAGCTGCTTGCAGCTTTCTTTAAATAAAGGAAAGCTTCAGCTGCTTAGTTACTTTATTGGACAGAAAAGATGGAACAGCTCGCCACGTGTCTAGCCGAGAGCTTCCCTTTCTTTCCTGATTGGTGAATCACCTGAAGCAGATGAGGACTTGTTTTAACTTCTTTCCGTCTAGCTGTTCGAGCTCATTAAGCTCAAAAACCAGTCAAAAAAAATTCAGAGAGAAAGAGAGAAAGAAGACAGAAAAATCCGTGAGAAAAAAAACAGAGAAAAATCAGAAGAGAGATCTGAGTATGGATGACCCTTTCACACCCTCCTGTGACTTTAATCAGTGAGTTTTGAAGTGTTTAAGAGCTGACGGTTTGGCTTCCTGAAGTTGAGAATCATCCATGTTCTTCAGCCTTTCAATTTAATCGGTTAAGTCGTTGTTAAATTGAAGATAGACTACCATCTAAGTTAATCAGTTGAGTAATACCGATGGTCAATGAGAGTGGCGGATCATCCGGATCCTTGCGGTTGTTCTGAACCAAGAGTGGTCCAGAAGTGGAGTTTGATTAGCTTGAACACGTCTAGTCTTCCTTAGCCAAAATCTTGGAATCAAAGGTGAGTCTATATAGATGATTGATGAGTTATGAATGAGTATAGCATGAACTCATACTGAATTTGGTTGATTTATTAAGTAATGTCTCTTGATTTATATTTAATTGTGAAGTGTTTACCTAGTGCAAACACTTAAGAATTACTAAGAATAGTTTCTTGAGGTTTTCCCGAGCCTTACTACTTGTTCTCAAGTACTATTTTTTATAAGTATATAATTAAATATATGAGTAAGAATCATGTGAAGTCTTATTATATTCACTATCCCTAAAGTCCCTGCATTACCGGGTCCTGCGGATGGATCAAGGTCATGAAGACACGATGATGGGGTATCACCCTGGAATCCGTGTACTGCATGACGATGCAGTCATGAATGTTCTTAAGGATGTTTTAGGATGATGATAATTCCAACTCACTAGGCTCGGTTAGCCTTTGTGGTTTATCGTGTCTAGTTTTTATATTGTATTTATAGATAAGTGAATAGCGGGTGTCCTGGAAGTGATGTTTAAGATAAGATTCACAATGATGAAATGGAAGGCCTTATACTTATATATATATATAATAGTTATGGAATATATTTCCACTGCATACAAATAGTGTTGATTGCTCCAGATACTATCAATATGTGATGGGGTGCAGGACTATGCTCACTGAGTAAACCTGTTATTCATGACTCATTTGTTATGCAGGTAAGAGTAGGCGGGTGACCTTACTCTAGAACGGGAAGGATCAGCATTGGCCAGTTGTAGATTTATTATCCTTGAAAAGTCGTTTGTATATATTTTACGTACAAATCTTGTTTTCCGATAACTTCATGGTCGATCTATAACATTTGTGTAAGATGATTTTTAAAGAATAAGTATATAATGTAATAACCATGTTTTCTTAAATTACTGTTCCATATGATATTAGTCATTGTCCAGACGAACCAAATATTGAGTATTTGTTCAGTCAGGTTGTAAAGCCTTGAGCGATGTTCGATAAGACCGTTGGTGTTCTCTGATTGCTAGTCCAAGGCACTTGGAAGTATTCTGGGAACCTCGGTTCAGCTTTCGGGGAGCATTGATCGTGTTGTTTCCAGTCATCTACGATCGGGGGTCACAAATATGGTATCAAAGCAAGGTTATACGATGTTGGAATGTGACTTATTTTAAATATTTTTCCTGTCAGAAAGAGCTGCAAGGATAACTAGGATATGCTTTCTGGGTTCCTTCATCTTATGATAGATATCATGGGTAGTTAGCTTACCGTTATCCTTCATAGTATATCCACCAATACAAGCTCGACATGGTGGAGCGTACTTACCGAATTTGAATTTATTATGCTAGAGTTTTTTTCCGTCATACTCGAGATTGTTATTGTCATGGTCGAGATTGTTATCATCATGCTTTGGTTCATTTTCGTCATGCTTCAATCCATTACTGTCATGCTCAGGTCAGCTATCACCATGTTTGGGTGAGCTATTGTCATGCTCAGGTTTTCTACCGTCATGCTTGGACTCGTTATTGTCATGCTCAAATTTTTCAACATCGTGTTCCGCTTTGTTACCTTCATGCTCGAAGTTGGTATCTTCATGCTTTCATGCTATGGTTTTGATTTCTAGTGTGGATATCGATCCTTCAATGATATATGGTGCAGAGTTTACGTATCAATTAAATCTTCGGACCCGTGTGTTATCAATGTCAAAGTGGACGTTGTTTGTGATTATCTGGTTCAGAGCGACCTGACTGCATATGAACACTCAGATGCACTTATTCTTACGGCTTCTCCAGTCTATCCAGCTTACGCGGAGACATACCAAAACCAGAGGCGTACAAGTCTGATTGATTCAGATTTTGTTTAAAGCTTAGCATTGGTGGAATTGATGGCCCAAATGCAGTACAAGACGATGGACAAACCGGCACCATTTCATTTGCAATGAGACATCTTGAAATTTCTGAAGAGGATAAAGATGTTGGGACCACAAGATACTAAGGAAGGACTAAACTATTCGATGTAAACTTTGGATTGAGGAAGATTTTAAATGCAACACTGGGAGCATACGACTGATGTGGCCCATCGTACTTCCGATTATTACAAGAAAGTGGAAGCATACAACATCAAGAAGGATGCAGTGAGTTTGTCGTTAAGCGTCAAGCATCATTTTGGGAATGTTAGTCCAAGTTAGACAGATTTATTTCACGAATTTAAGAAGAAGTATTTTCTACTCATGGCACAGGACAAATTGAAGATTCAGCTTATAGTGTTTGTGCAGTAAGATGTTTCAGCTAAGACTTTGAAGTCGAGTGAATCTGATTCATCTATTATGTTTTGGAGGATGTGCCAACTATCATGAGGACATTCTTTGGGGACTTACACTTAACCTTTGGAGTAACCAAAGAATGTAGTGCTTAAGAGTTTTAAGGAGATGGCAAAGTATGATGTGTATGTTATAAGAGATTTGTTGCTGTCAAGAAAGCTTCTTCGTGCCATTCCTAAATTCCAAAGGCTATCAGGTTCAGATCGAAGCCAAGATAGTATGGTCGTGATTCTTCAAGCCTGGGGAATCCTAGATCAGTTAGGTCATTCGCACTTTGGTGGTTCCTCTGATGGTAAGGATGTTATTATATCTTTCCCATGAAGCTACCTGATCCTTTTTACCTATACCTAGGATACCACCTGTTGAACTTGTGTACTTATCCTTACCATTAGTCCCTAACCAAGTGTTTGGTTATTTGTGTAGAGCCTATACTTTATAGTTTCCTGGACCGCCAAAACCTCTGAAAGGTCCAATCACATGTTTGTTTCTTATCCTATTGTGTGTTGTATGCTTTTTAAAAAAAAAATTATGAATGATTGAATAAATAAGTCAGTGTGTGATCAAGGTGTCATAAGAGACCATCTCTATGGATGGAAATATTGTGTTTCATTTGGGAATAACACATAGTTGTAGTTTCCGAGTAGTGTCATAGTTTTAGGGAGGATTCACTTTGGTGAATTTGAAGTATACCGTTCTTATTCGTGGAAGTGTTGGCTGCCATTTAGATTTATGGTATACCTTCCCCGTTCCATTGTACTTCCGTTTGAGCAGTATGTTTCTATCTATAGTGAGATTGGTTATTTAGTTACCAAGCTCAATTATGATGTTTTTGAAGAAAGATGTCTTTGGAAGAAGACCAGTCACCGTTGACCAATAGTGATATTGTACCATATGTTGGAGCATCGTTCATATCAGTTTGAAGAGTAGAAAACGTTTTTTTTGAAAAGGTGAAGTGGTGTATTCCATGATCTTGACCATGGGAAAGTAGAAGATTTGTTTGGAGAAGGGTTTCGTTTGACTGACTTCTTCACCATAGAGAATATTGTGACAGCTGTAAAGAAGAACGACATGAGTTCGTGGTTATGCTCGACTATTGTTCAATCAAAGACATGACCATTAGGGTCAAGTATCAACATTCTAGAATTGAGGAGTTGTAAAGATTGTTTGCAAGGTGCAATTAGTTTGAAGGAAGTTTGGTGGAAGCTTCACGCTGTAGTAAATGCTTCTATAGAGAAATGTGAAGTTGGAGCTTTTTGTTAGCAAGTTGGAATAATGAGTTGTTACAAATTTTGAAATGGTTGCTACTATTATAGAATGGTTGTTTCCAATCTATTTTATTGAGATTTGAAGTCCTTCAGAAGTTTGTTCAAGAATTGGAAATTACATCAACCGCTGATATGATCGATTGAGAAAGGTGTTACATTATAATGGAGTAAAAGGGTTGAAGAAGTATGCAATCGGTTAGAAGAAGACTCTACGTATATGCATATTTTAAAATTGCATGAGCCTCACCAGCCATATACTGTCGCATGGACCCATTGTCTGTTGGTTTAGGTGATGTTGATGCATGACGATAGGGTAATCGTTTATGCAGCAAGGGAGCTAAAGAAGCATAAAGTAAATTATTTGATGCACTAGCTCGAGTTGGCTGTGGTTTTGTTGTACATCATATTTGGTGATCATTTCAGTATGGAGAACAAAAACAAGTTTCTATTGTTCAAAGAAGCCTTAGGAAAAGTAAATGCTGTAACTTATGCTTTAATAAGAAGGGATGTTGATAATGATATGGAGAAGGATCTCAAGAATCATGAAAATGAAAGTTGGGATGCCTGATTTGGATGCCTTATAAGGAGAGAATGGAGAGCCTTCAAGATTGCAAGTAGTAAATCAAGATGGCCAACTCATTTGTAACTGAGAAAATTAGTTGAAGGATGAGAACTCAAGAAAAATCATAGGAGGAACTAAGTGAAGAGAATTTCAGAGAATAGTACGAGGATTGTGTCATGTACAAGTTCCATAAGCATTCTATCATAAACACAAGAAGATATACCTTAGTAACTTCCTGCAAATTCTTGAACATAGTTTCACATGTTTCTAAGCATTCTATCATAAACACAAGAAGATATACCATCATACAACATGTCCTTCATAAGAGAACTTGACCATTTCCATTATAACCAACAAATCATATTTTCGATAAGAAGCCAGCCGAGAAAGGACTGATAGGCTATCCCGAACTGATTAATTTGATACACTTTGACCCAAAAATCTTTAGAAAACTGTTTAAACTTCATTAGTAAAAATCTGTGGCATAGCCACGGTAGTGCCACTGCAAAACCGTGGCTAAACTGAAAAAGCCACGGTTTAGCCGTGGTCACCCACGCTTTAAAAACTAGCCACGATAAAAGAAAAATTGTGGCTAAACCATGACTAAAATAGCCACGACGTAGTCACAAGCAGGAACGTGACAAAAATAGACACGGTTTAGCCACCAAAATAACTATGGTTACTTTTGTAGCCACAATTTTGCAACAAAGAAACCGTGGCTATATAGTTAGCAACGCTTTAGCAACAAAACAAATTCTGGCTTTTATAAATCAGCCACGACTTTGCAGGATTTTTTCGTGGCTATTTGAAACCCTAAAACCCTTAAACATATTTTTAAACACTAAACTCTGAAAAGAATCTTTGAAATTCTAATCTTTACATACTATAACCTCAAATATTAAAACTGAACTCAAAATTTAATGTTTTTAATATTAATCGATAACTATCAAACACACAAACCTTAAATCATCTGTCACTCTATACCCTAAACCATAACTTCTAACAAAAACCACAGATCCATTAAATATATACTTCAAATCTTAAGTTCTTAAAAAATTCTAACTTCAAATCTAAATCTTAATCACAAACCTTTTTATAAAAATTCTAATCCTTATACCTTCAAAACTATAAACCTCTAAATCATAAACATAACCCTTGACTTCCAAACATTTTATAAAAAAGAACAATTAACCAAACTCTATATCATTAACATATAAACTCTAATCATAAAGAAATTTATAAATCCAAAATCATAAACACGAATGTGCCGTAGCAAAACCATGGCTATTGGCCACAAATAGCCACGGCTCTTCCAGCCACAAAGCTATAGTCACAATAATTTTCCAATTCAAAATTATGGCTACTTTTTATAGCCACGATTTTTGGCTCTATAGCCACAGTTTTGCAGTGGGACTACGGTGGTTATGCGGAATATTTTTACTAGTGCTTCTACGTAAAATTTGAGTCAATTTTTATCGAATGAATAAAAAAATACTTTTACTTTATTAATAAGTTCTAAATATAGAAAATATCATAAGTTACAATTATAAGGTCTTTATCAAAATTCTTAAACATTTTCCCATGTTGAAATCGTTCATGATGGTCTTTATAGTCTCAGCTCCACTCAATCAATCCTTACATTCATCTAAAAAGAAATATGAGCATACAAAAATATTCTGTGAGGATGCTCAAAACTGCATGCATGAAACCCGACATAACAATTAACAATTTAACCATCAAATCCATAAAGTCCATATTAGCAACCTATCATTCCATTTTCATGCTTACACTTAAGAAAATTCAATTAACTCGCCATTTTCATTCATATAATATTTTGCATGTACTTAGCCATTTTGATTACCTAACCATTTCTACTCATTTTTGACTCGAAGGTCACCTACGATCCGAAGCCAACATACACATTCCAAAAACAATTATCAGCATGTAGCCATTATCCACGGCTTGATAACATTTGACCCATCAGACACTCATCCTACCCAAAGCCAAACAACCAAGAATGTTCCTCACCTTAGCTGAATCTCAAGGATTCAAAGATTGAACTTCCTTGCATTTTCTGGAAAGAATCTCTTTCTCCACCTCGTTAAATCCTTTTTTTAACTTCTTTCTCTAGAACTCTATTCTTTCTCTGATTTCTCTCTAAACTCGTATTTTGAGTTGTGAGAAAATGAGAGTTGAATGTCCCTTTTATAGCATTCAATGGTATTGTTCACCAAGCTATCACTCAATTTTATTTTGTTATTTGTATTGATCAAATCTCATCATCACTAGCCCAATAATTCTCTACATATTTTCCTTATCTAATTCCTGAAACTCGACCTTCTTTGCGTATAATCTTGCAATGATAACTACTTAAAATTTGCCTTACTAGGAACTCACATTGTCCAATAGCTAAATTTTCCATAATTGGATTTGTGTATTTCATTCCTTGCTTAAACATGATCGTTTCATAATCTGTTTATTGTCACTTAGTCCAAGTCAATGTCATCTTAGTTAACAAGGAACATTTGATGATTAGATAAAAAACTACTTTTTTTCCTTTCCTAAATGATTAAGGTGTTTCAAAGAAAAATAAAAGCTTATTTACAGAAAAAAACCGTCTATGATCCATTTCTTTCAAAAACAAAAATATTGTGGGAGCAGGTCATTACAATTGTATCCAATAATTTGTTGTTAGGTATCGATCTAGGTTTTCTATACTAACAATGTGTTCGATCTTTTGTTGAGTCTATAGCAAGACAAGTATAAACGAATGCAAGATAGGAACACACACACAGATTTGTTTACGCAGTCTTCGTTTCCTAATGACTGGGGAGAGATCCAAACTCTCAAGCTTTACTATCGATCAGTTTGATACAATAGCAATGACATTGATATGATTTGTTCTTACTTTGCAGCTATTACAAGCTCATTCATAAAGCTGTTACCGGAGAAGAATACGTCAGCGACTACGACGGAGATGACAGACTTTCAACCTCCGAATCCTCCGACGACGAAGGCTCGTAGCTTGAACCAGAGAAAGCACGGCGACCTCAAGAGCTTTGATTACTGCGGAATCTCTTTGTTCTTGGTCTAGGTTTCTCCTCCAGCTTTAGTATCCTTCTCTCTCTCTCTCTCTCTCTCTATCAGTCTCTGTATCTTGTTCTCTCTTCGTTTTCTCTGTTTTCAAAACGAAGAAGATGATCTAACAACCTCTGGGCTCCACTTTTGTGACAAGATTATCCAGAAGAAGAAGAATGGGCTTGACCTTCTTGTGCCAATAACTTGATTATGCTTCATAGGCCCACTTCCGTGTTAGCCCAAACCTAATATGACACAGCCCAATAATCTCAACCTTGTCTATTAGGTTGGTCTTCCGCCGAAAACTCTTCACTTTCCAACCGAACATCAAACCCTAGATCATGCTGAAATCTCCTCAGAAAATTTCTCCTGCTCAAACAGCCATTGTGACTCGAATGACATCCAGGTTCAGCTTCCTCAACCTCTAGTGAACAGCCCTGACCCACTTATCACAGAGCTTGAACCCGAACCTTCTCCAACCCTCACTCTTCCAGCCGATTTCAGAATCTCAGAGTATACTTCCGTTCCTCCTTAAACCAACCTCGACGAACCTATAACTCTGATTCCTTTTGAAACCCCTGAGACTCCACCTCAACGACAATCCAACCTTGAATACTGTAAGTGGATCTCATTTCCATCTACACGTATATCAAACAAAAATTGACCTTCTTGATGAAACCTTTTCAGACAACGAACACTTTAACCTTTTCGGAGTGAGTCAAGTAAATCCTGCGTAAGTATCCAAGACTTTCTTCCAGATTCCTCCTCCCCTCTTTCCTTTTTTTAATTTTTTTATTTAAAAGAAAACAAGTAACTAAACAGCTTGTCCTTTTATGTTCCATGTACTCCCCTTCTGATGAGACGACCGAACAACTGAGTCATCTCGGAGTACCTCAACAGTCGATCAGGAAACGATCCCCAGCGTTACGAGATGCTTCTCGAACGCGTTACCAGGTAAAGTCTTTGTCAGTATATCAGCAGGATTTATAGTAGTATGGATCTTTAGGATTTTAACCAACACTAGGTCAATGACATCCCTGGTGAAGTGAATCTTGTTAGCAATATGTTTAGTATGATCATGACGAACTGAGTTTTTAGCTAGGCATATCGCACTTTGTGAATCACAATGAAGTTTAAAATCCTCTGAATCAAAACCCAATTCACTGCAGAATTCTCTCAACCATAAACCTTCCTTTGTCGCTTCTGACAAAGCCATATACTCAGCTTCTGTAGTTCATAAAGCCACAACATGTTGTAGAGATGATCTCCAACTTACATTATTACCTCCGACTTTAAAAACATAACCAGTTACTGATCTTCGTTTATCAAGATCTGTTGAATAATCTGAATCATTGTAGCCCTCAATATCAAAGTGTTCTGACTTTGAAAAAGTTAAACACACTTATTTAGCTCCTTGTAGATACCTTAATACCCACTTAACCGCTTCCCAGTGGTTCCTACTTGGTTTGGACATAAACCTGCTAACCAAACCAACTGTAAAAGCTAGATCAGGCCTTGATCCCACCATTGCATACATTAAACTTCCAACCGCACTAGCATAGGGAACTCTGTCCATCACTTTTGATTCCTCTAACCATTCCTCATCAGTAAGACTCCTTAACTTGAATTGAGTATTCGTAGGAGTTATGACTGGCTTGCAAAACTGCATTCCAAACGTTTTCAAAATTTGTCCAATGTATCTATTCTGAGTCAGCTTCAACACACCCTTCTTCCTGTCTCTAAGAATATCCATTCCAAGTATTCTTGAAGCTAAACCAAGATCTTTCATTTCGAATTCAGACTTTAGACTTTCCTTTAGAATTTGAATTTCCCTCTTACTCTTGGCTGCAATCAACATGTCATCCACATATAACAGAAGATATATTCCTTCCCCCGAACTGGGTTGCTTTATGTAGACACATGGGTCCTTGATACACCTTTTGAACCCCAAAGTCCTGATGAAAGAGTCAAACCTTAGATTCCACTGCCTAGGAGATTGTTTCCGTCCATAAAGCGACTTCTTCAGAAGACATACTTTCCGTTCATCTCCTTTCTTTATAAACCCCTCTGGTTGTTTCATATATATAGTCTCATCCAGGTTCCCATGTAGAAAAGCTGTTTTAACATCCATTTGCTCAAGTTCTGTATCATAATTCACAACAAAAGACAGCATAATCTGAATTGACACATGCTTCACAACTGGAGCAAATATTTCATTATAATCAACTCCTTCCAATTGAGTGTAACCTTTAGCCACCAACCGGGATTTATATCTCCTGTTCTCAACTCCTGGAATCCCCTCTTTCAACTTATGAATCCATTTGCATCCAATTATTCTCTGTCTGGGTGGTCTTTCAACTACATCCCATGTGTAGTTTTTATCCAAAGAATCTTTTTCATCCTTCATCGAAGCATTCCACTTATCCCAATCCTTGCTCTTCATAGCTTCAGCTACAGACTTTGACTCGTTAACCTCCAGGTCAGCAGCACTCATCAACGCATAAGCCACAAAATCTCCACTCTCAAACATGGCATGGGGCTTAGTTTGTCTTCTTACACGATCCCCAGACAAAAGATAATCATTCAACGATTCCTGTTCTGATTCTCCTTCACTTTCCTCAGAATCTGATTCCTTTTCTGAATGTACTCCACCTTCACCAGCGCTCCCTGAGTAGAATATTAAACCAACTTCAATCACAGAACCACCTAATGTTGGACCCTGAATCAAATCAGCTTTAAACGAAACCCTCTTGACCTTTGAATCACTTTCAACCTCCTTTCCAGCAGATGATTTCATATAAATTGTGTCCTCATCGAACACCACGTTTCTGCTTATGGTTGACTCTCCTTCTTCAGCTAACCAAACTCGGTAACCCTTGGTACCTTGCGAATAACCCATGAAAATCCCTTTAATGTCTCTAGGGCTCATCTTATCTTGAACAGTATGCACGTAAGCAACGCAACCAAACCTTCTAAGATGACTCAAGTTCACCTTAACTCCAGACCAAACTTCCTCAGGGATTTTGAAACCAATCGAGGCATTTGGAGTTCTATTAATGAGATAAACAGCAGTAGAAGCAGCTTCAGCCCAAAACCTTTTTTCAAGGCATGATTCGGTTAACATACAACGAACCTTGTCAGCAATGGTTCTATTCATCCTTTCTGCAACCCCGTTCTGTTGAGGTGTGTACGTACACGTTCTATGCCTTTTTATCCCCGCTTCTATGCACATTTTATCCATCAAGTTATTACAAAACTCCAATCCATTATCTGTCCTTAGGCACTTAATCTTCTTACCCGTTTGAGTTTCCACAAGATTCTTCCACTATGAAATGTTAGCATAAGTCTCATCCTTTGTCCTTTAGAATCTGATCCAAACCTTTTTCGAGAAATCATCAATCAGAGTTAGAAAATACTTGCATCCTGATAAGCTTTCCTCGTTTGAGGTGGAACCCCACAGACCACTGTGAATGTACCCCAAAACTTATGTGGTTACATGTTTAGCATTAGGAAATGGCTGCTTATGTGCGTTACCGAGAACAAACACTTCACACAAATCCAAAGTATGAACATCTTTCTTGTCAAGATAACCATTCTTCACCAACACATTCATATTTTTCAGACTCATGTGACCAAGCCTAGAATGCCAACGGTTTGTTAATTTCACTTCAGCTTTAGTTACATTTGCTTCAGCCTTAACAACAGAACCTTGTAGGTAGTACAAACCATCCTTATAGTCCCCCGAGAACACTTTCTTCCCGTCCTTAAAGAATGTTACTTTGTAATCCTCACTAGTATACTTACAACCATTCTTCTCCATCTGGCCATATGAAATGAGATTTCTCACCATAGAGGGCATGTACCTTACTCCCGTGAGAACAACCGTAGATTTATCTGGATGCAATATCTTCATCTTTCCAATCCCTTTTATCTCACTAACTGTATTGTTTCCCATTAGTACTCTGCCCCCTTCAAACTCTTCGAGATCAAATAACACTTTCTTGTTTGGGGTAATGTGAAAAGTACATCCTGATTCAAGAACCCACTCCTCTTTAGTATCTTGCATACTAGCAGTTAGGATCATAGGGAATTCCTTTTCTTGAGCAACATTCACGGTATTTACATTCTTCTGATCTTTCCTTTCAGGACAATCCCTTTTGAAATGTCCTTCCTTTCCACACACCCAATATTCTCTGTCTTTAACTTGAAATTTTCCTCTAGACTTGGATCTAAAACCCTTACTCTTTGACCTGAACCTTCCATGATTTTCAGTTCGCTTATGTGTTCTTCCTCGAGAGATAACAAGACCTTCAGCGTGTGACTTTGACCTCTTATTCATAACTTTTTCTTTTAGTTCTGCTTCTTTTGCATATGCCGAGGTGGTCACTTCTTTTACTGTTAACGTCTCTTTTCCATTTCCATACTTAAGAGTAAGAACCAGCGAATCGTACTGAGAAGGTAGGCTAGTAAGGATTTGTATTGCTTGATCTTCGTCTGACACATTTATATTTAAGCTGGCAAGATCATCCACCAGCTTTAGGAACTTATCCAATTTTTCTTCAATACTCTTACCCTCATCCATCTTATAGCTGGCAAAGCTTTGCTTTAGATAGATGCGATTCAGTAGAGTCTTTGTCTGATAGTCTCCTTCTAAAGTTTTCCAAACTCTATTGGCTGTTGTTTCCTTCATAACCTTCCTTAGGACAATGTTTGTCAAACTTGAGCAAATAACATTTCAAGCTCTTGTATCCTTTTCTTTAGCCAGAGGATCTTTCTTGACATCTTGATCAGTGCCTGAAGTATCACCATCGGTGTCTAGTTTTCCCGAGCCACTCTCAGCGTTCAATATGTGTCCCAGGCCTTGTAACTCTATTTGCATTAACATCTTGAACTTCCACATTCCAAAATCACCAGAACCATCAAACTTCTCCATCTCGAACTTTCCATGAACTGATTCCATCACGAATCATCCAATTTGCAGACTTCAATCACACTTATACTTCGCAACCAACAGATCCAGATCAATCTTATAGTTTCAGAGTCAATATAGATCAACCCTAGTTCTCTTTACCAAGGAACCTAGCTCTGATACCACTTGGTAGGTATCGATCTAGGATTTCTATACTAACAATGTGTTCGATCTTTTGTTGAGTCTATAGCAATAAAAGTATAAACAAATGCAAGATAGGAACACACACACAGATTTGCTTACCCATTCTTCGTTTCTTAATGACTGGGGAGAGATCCAAACTCTCAAGCTTTACTATCGATCAGTTTGATACAATAGCAATGACACTGATATGATTTGTGCTTACTTTTCAGCTATTACAAGCGCATTCACAAAGCTGTTACCGGAGAAGAATACGTCAGCGACTACGACGGAGATGACACACTTTCAACCTCCGAATCCTCCGACGACGAAGGCTCATAGCTTGAACTATAGAAAGAACAGCGACCTCAAGAGCTTTGATTACTGCGGAATCTCTGTGTTCTTGGTGTAGCTTTCTCCTCCAGCTTTAGTATCCTTCTCTCTCTCTATCAGTCTCTGTATCTTGTTCTCTCTTCGTTTTCTCTGTTTTCAAAACGAAGAAGATGATCTAACAACCTCTGGGCTCCACTTTTGTAACAACCTTATCCAGAAGAAGAATGAGCTTGATCTTCTTGTGCCAATAACTAGATTATGCTTCATAGGCCCACTTCCGTGTTAGCCCAAACCTAATATGACACAGCCCAATATTTGTAAAACTGTATGTATTGAATTAAGAAAAAAACTCAGCCATAATTCTAATACTAATATCAAAAATAAAAGGATATAATTGAACGGTCTGAACGAAAGAAGAACGACTCAACAAGAAACACACAATAGAAGAAGTAATACTAGATTATTTAAAATAAAACAAATATAATAAAAGGCCATAGTATAATCTAGTCAAACCATTTCAACAATCGTATTAGGAACTTTAGTGAACCACAGCAAGACTGGATTTCTTTAAAAGTAACAAATTCAACATAAAATGATTTTTAAAAAATCAGCAACAAAGATAAATATTTACACATAATATAAAACAACACTTTGACGCTAAAAATAAATATTAAAAAATGAGAACAAACTTTCTACATTAAGCGCACACAACTCTTAATTAATAATAAGAATATCGCGTTAAAAATCTTCAAAATCAAACGGAATACTTTAAACTTTGAACTCTTATTTAACTAGAATATTAAACTTTTCAATTAGATTTTATATTATAAAAATATTGAAGTTGGTGTACTTGTTCATCAAGTCAAAATAGATACTTATTTACCTATAAAGATTATGATGTGTCAATTGAAATTTTTATTTATTTATAATAAAATCAATTAACAATAAATAAAAATAGTAAACATAAATAAAATTTAGAAAACTACAGAAAAAAAAAACAAAAAATCAAATTTGAAAAAAGTTATCTTAAAATTTTAAAGGTTTTATAAAATGCAATTTTTGAAAAAAAGGAAATTCGAATTTAAAAAAAAAAATCATATAGAAGCTCTAAAATATTCTCACAAAAATTAAACAAATTCAAACATTATCACCAATAACAAAAAAAAATTTCGTAATTTCATCATTAAAAGTAACATTTTTGATCATATCCCTAATGACAATAACGTCTAAATCATTATTATTCAGATGTCAAAAATTACCACCGTTTCGAACATATTTAAATTTAGAAAATTTTATTATTATTCTTGATATAAATAAAATTGTTACTGTTGATGACGAAAACTGATATTGTAAAAAATGGATAATCGGCTGTGGACAACTTTGACATGTTTGGGGAAATCACATAAAATATCAATTATACCACCATTAACAGTTACATTTTTTTTTAAAATATAACCATTAAAATAATTTTCTAAATTTTAAATCGTTTATTTTTGATATATTTGAAACGGTGATATCTTGATATGTTCAAAACTGTGATAACTAACATATAGATAATAATGATTTTTGATGCTATTGTCATAGCGAGATGATCAAAAAATGTTATTTTTAATGATCATATGATGAAAGTGTTAATGTTGATGGTTATAGTGTTTGAAACTATTTAATTTCTGTGAGAATATTTTAGAGCTTTTATATGATTTTTATAAAACTTACATATATATATATATATATATATATATTATTTTTTGCAAAAATTGCATTTTGAAAAACTTTTAAAAATTCTAAGAAAATATGTTACTTTTTGAAATAAATTCATTTTTGATTTTTTCTGTGTTTTCTAAAGGTTATTTATGTTTCTAATTTTATTTAGTTTTTCTTTCTTTTATTAATAATTTTTCTTTTAAAACTAAAAACTTGAGACATTACTTTTCTCCACAGGTGAACATGTTACTATTTGATTTGATGAATAAATAAACGAAGTAGAAGAATTTTTTTTGATACAAAAGTCAATGTGAAATTTAATATGTTTGTTAAATCTATATTATAATGGAGAGTTGAGTCTCTCCCATGCTGCCACGTCAGCGTTAAGTGGATGCCACATATTTTTAAAAAAAAAAATGATATATAGCATGTTATGAGATTCGAACCCTTAACCTCAATGTTTATATGATTGACATAACCAACTAAGCTACATGAGATTTTGTAAACTAGAAACCAAATTTATATAATAATATTACAGTTTGATCTTTTCTAAGGGTATCCACATCAACATTAAGTGGGTCTTACATTTATTTTTTAAATCGTATGTTGCATGCTAAAAGATTCACTTCGGTGTTTATTTAATTGACATAATCAACTCAAGTACAAGAGATTTTTTTTAAAATGATGGGGAATTTTTACTTATTTTGAATGAGGCATGGCGGTCGAGGCATTACAAGTGGTATTAGAGCTGGTTAGTCATTTCGATTTTAACCCGAGAGGAAACTTGGGACCTGTCTTGGGGCACAACGAGGACGTTTTGTTCTTTGAAAAGAAGTGAATTGTAACATCCTGAGCTGTTATATATATATATAGAAAAGGCTTAAGAGAATTGATTTAGCTATCTATGTCACTAAAGTTGAATTACCTTTTTCATCACACATCCGTTTAGAACTCCAGAGTTAAGCGTGCTTAGGTTGGTATAGTGAAAGGATGAATGACCTATCGGGAAATGATTCACAATACCATGCGAGTGAATCCAAAACACGAGGAAAGTCAGGTGGTGATTGTAGGGTCAATAAACAATGATTTGGAGACTTTGGAAAAATTAACGAACCGATCGTTAGATGGGATGGGATCCACGGGTCGAGAGCGAGGACATGGGCAGCCCATTAACCGTGGACGGTCGGGACGTTACATTATTATTCAATGTCAACAAACAAATTAAAGATTCATCTCTACATATAAATTAGAATTTTCAAAAAGTAGTACAAAAATTTTTAGGGATTAAACTTCGTGATCTTCAAACCATCTTATGTACATAACTTAATGTCGTAATCTTCTTGATTTTTATTCGGTTTTCTAATGAAAATTACACTTAAATTACACTTCACTTGAGGAAATAACAAATGAAATTGAACTCAATGGAAGTGATGACTCACAAAATCTCATACATACATAAAACATAAAAACGGATTCGGCCCCGCGCTTGCGCGGGGACTATATTTCTAGTAAGTTTAAAGTTTAAAGTGTTAGTTGTTGTGATAAGCTTGAAATAGCTTAAGGATTAAGCTATATATTTTCTACTGAGTTAGGAAATAGGAAATATCTATTTTGTGTGATTCTTAATGTCATCGGGAATTTGTGAGTTATATATAAGGAGACACATATTATGTTGCATAACTTATGATATGTGTGTGGTGAAGAAGCTTGAGTTTTGAATTAGTTTATTAAGCATTAATAAGAGAGTTTTCTTATTTAAAGTTCAATCTTCGATTCTGCAAACTGTGACTCTATATTTGGTATCAGAGCAACACAAGAACCATCAACAAAAAAAAAGACATACAGACGCCGCCATGACTGACGTAAAGGAGGAACTCGATTTGAGCAACAGGGACGCCGGATCCTCCTCTATCAAGTTTCTGATGCTAAATTCCTCAAACTATACCGTGTGGGCGATGAGAATGAAGATACCACTTAAAGTCAACAAAGTTTGGGAAGCCATCAACCCCGGGAGCAAAGCAGAAGATAAAAATAATATGGCTATTGCACTCTTATTCCAATCGATACCCGAAGCATTACCCTTACAAGTTGGAGACTTGGATACAGCAAAGTCGGTTTGGGATGCTATGAAGGCAAGCAATGTTGGAGCTGATAGAGTACGAGAAGCTAGGTTACAAACCTTGATGGCATAGTTTGATAGACCTAAGATGAAAGATGGATATACGATTGATACGTTTGTCGGGAGATTATCAGAAATTTCTTCAAAATCTGGATCTTTAGGAGAAATATTAGAAGAACCAAAACTTGTTAAGAAATTCTTAAAGAGCTTGCTAAGAAAGAAATATATACATATTGTTGCCTCTCTTGAGCAAGTTCTGGACTTTAATACAACGAGTTTTGAGGAAATTATTGGTAGACTAAAAGCATACGAAGAAAGAATCACTGAAGAAGAAGAAGATACACATGATGACTCGTCGAAGCTAATGTATGCCAATACAGATTCGAATCAAGAAAGCTACGGAAAAAACTACAACAACGGGTATAATAATCGAGGTTGAGGACAAGGTGGTCGCTCAAGCTGGATAGGAAGAGGCTGTGGTCGCTATGGATAGTTTCAGCAACAAAGGGAAGCATATAAACAGGGACGAGGTGGAGATGCTTCTCATATCACGTGTTATAGATTCGACAAACTTGGTCATTACGCCACTGATTGCCCCGACAGGTTATTAAAACTCCAAGAGACCATCGAAAAGAAGGAAGAAAATACTAAAGAAGCTGATGCACTGATGATGAATGAAGTGGTTTACCTTAACGAAAAGAAGGTAAAACCTAACACCTTTGTATCTCGACGATTACATTCTTATGGCGGAAGAAGAGAGCAAGCGTTTGTTGATGGAAATGAATGACAAACCGTGGGACTTTAACGAAGCAAAGACGATGAGGGTTTGGATCAACGCATGTGAAGACAAACTTTACTTTATCGAAAAGAACAACACGTGGAATCTTGTTGAACTACCTCTTGGTGTGAAACCAATTGTCTTAAAGTGGGTCCTTAAGATTAAGCGTAATGCCGATGGGACTATTGGTAAATATAAAGCACGGCTGGTAGCAAAAGGTTATGTCCAACGACATGGAGTGGACTATGACGAGGTCTTTTCTCCAGTCGCTCGCATTGAGACTATTAGACTTATTATTGCGCTAGTAGGATCACATGGATGGGAGATTCATCATCTTGACGTCAAAACCACGTTTCTTCACGGTGAACTAAAGGAAGAGGTATTTGTTATTCAACCAGAAGGTTTTATTGTAGCAGGAAAAGAACAAATGGTGTATAAGCTAATAAAGGCTCTATATGACTTACGTCAAGCACCTAGGGCCTGGAACATTAAGCTTAATCAAATATTACAGAGCTGAAAGTTTCAGAGATGTTCGAAAGAACCCTCACTTTACCGTAAAGAAGAAGAACAGGAACTCCTTATCGTTGTGGTCTATGTAGACGACTTACTCGTGACAGGTTCTTCACTTAGAGCCATACTTGAATTCAAACAAGAGATGGCAACTAAGTTCGAGATGAGTGACCTTGGAAAACTAACGTATTACTTGGGAATAGAGGTTCTACAATTCAAAGACGGGATCATACTAAAGCAAGACAGATACGCATGTAAGATACTTGAAGAAACTGGAATGAGTTCTTGTAATTTAACTCATGTACCAATGGAGTTAAACGCAAGATTCTCGAAGTCACTCGGTGAAGAGAAGGTCGAAGAGAGGGAGTATCTACGAAACATTGGCTGTCTCCGATATTTACTTCACACTCTTCCTGATTTTTCTTTTGGTGTATGGGTTCTTAGTCGGTATATGCAAGAGCCAAAAGAATCTCATGGTGCAGCCTTAAAACAGGTCTTTAGATATTTACGAGGTACTTTCTCTCTTGGTTTGTGTTATTCACGTGGTAAAGGCACAAAGTTAACAGGGTATAGTGATAGTTCACATAATGTTGACTTGGATGACGGTAAAAGCATGACATGTCACATATTCTATCTAGGTGAGAGCACTATCACGTGGTTCTCAACAAAAAAAAAAATAGTGGCTTTGTCATCTTGTGAAGTTGAGTTTACGGCAGCTACTGAGGTAGCAAAACAAGCAATTTGGTTACAAGAACTTCCGAGTGAAGCCATTAGAGAAGAAAGCAAACGGGTGGTTATCAAAGTAGACAACAAGTCTGCAATTGCACTTACTAAGAATCTTGTGTTTCATGGACGAAGTGAACATATACACAGGAAGTTTCATTTTATACGAGAATGTGTTGAGAATAAACAAGTTGAGGTAGAACATATTCCAGGAAGTGAACAAAAGGCGGATATTCTTACGAAGTCGCTTGGGAAGATAAAGTTCAAGGAAATGAGAAGTCTTATTGGAGTTCAAGATGTGAGTGAAGATATGTTCAAGCTTAAGGGGAGAATGTTGTGATAAGCTTGAAATAGCTTAAGGATTAAGCTATCTATTTCCTACGGAGTTATAGAATAGGAAATATTTATTTTGTGTGATTCCCAATGTGTTCGAGAATTTGTGAGTTATATATAAGGAGATGCATATTATGTTGCATAACTTATGATTTGTGTGAGTGGTGAAGAAAGCATTAGAGTTTTCTTATTTAAAGTTCAATCTGTGATTCTATATTAGTGAATGCTATTTTTAAAAAATGTGATTTTACCAATTAATAATATAGCTAAGAGAGGGAAATTTCTAGTGCTAGATCTTAAAAAGTTAGGAATTGTATGCTCAAATCCGAAACGCGAATAATTAAGATATCTACAGATTGTGTGTTAGAAACGTTTTGCACATTTTTTCTGTATAACTTTCGAATACTTTTGAAACATTATTAATATGCGTTGTGCGAATTTTCCGACTTGTTTTCAGGGTGAAATTTTAAAGGTCTACTTTTAGTGCTTCATGTGGGAGAGTAAACGATATTTAAAGGGACTTTATGGACCAAGTTTTCGACGGTCCTACGCCATTCATCATATTTTTTTTTTGAAAAAAGCCACTCACCGAATTACCAAAATTCAAGAATTAAATTATAGGAATAGATACGGAACCAGAACAGCATAAACGAGTACTTGATATTTTCTATATACTTGATATTCAACTTGGTTTATACAAATTCAGTTTAAAGTATTCCATAAAAATGGTGGACTTCCAAATTACTTATCTTACTTTAGTATTTATTACTTTTAAATTATTTATAAATTACTTACTAATCATTGGTAAGCTTTTTTTTAATTTATTTAGATCAAAGTTAAATAACTTTTCTATTTATAATTTTTTTAGTGTTTCTAAATTTTACTCAATTTGGAGAATTAAATATGTAATATAAAAAGACTTCAACATTAGAAAAAACAAGTAACAAGCCAAACAACGTTAAATATTCACTTTTATTTCAATACTTGACATTTACTTTATACTTTTAAATAATTTAAATAAATTAATTGATATTCTACTGGTCAAATTAAGTACCCTATTTTATAGGTCAAATATTAACTTATTGGACTAGTAATGAGTAATTGTGTCCACCCGTAATACGGAGCATATATTCATTATTTTGAAAGTCTTCATAATAATCTTTGTATTGTCTAGATCACCACTTTTAATATTTGATTTGTCTCATTAGTAAAATATTTTTTACTGAATATTCGATTTTAATAGTGTTTTATCGATAGTTGTTCTCATTTCATAGGAGGCACATAAGTGGTGTTAGTCTTCGAAGCGGTTGTGTCTCGACATGCACAGGAGAATAAGAGTTAAAAAAACTAAATAAAAATTTAAAATTTTCAAATTTGTAAAGTTAAATAAAATTTTAAAATAGTGGAAAAAATAATATTTCAATATAAAATAAAACAAATTAAGCAATAAAATAATTAATTTTGTGAATAAGAATATAATAACAATTATTGATATAAAAATAATTATATAACTTATTTGGACATAATTTTCTCTGTATAAGCATATATATATCAGATCAAAGGGGATATTCGTTTTTGAAAGTTTAGTGTATGTTATTTGCTTTATTTTTAACGGATGTTAGCATATGTCTTGTTTCGTAGGATAACAGAGATCATGATTTTTTTGATCTGATCAAAATGAATAACATGACCGGATCAATATCTACAAATATTTAACCCACCCCTAAATTTATATATGCAATTATGGCGTTGCAACTGCACAGTTCTGTACCTACTTTATTTTCCGTAGGCCTTTGAGCATTCTGATATGCGTTTGGGTTTGGATTAGATTTTTTTGGGTTTTTGTGTTTAGCCTCCTAGACCAGCTCGGATATTATTTTTGTTTGGGCTGGATACCATTGATAAACTTCATGTTCAATATATCTGGTCTTTTGTAACGAGTATCATATTGTATAAGTCATTTTACTTGAATCTTCTTCCATGTTAGGCACATTTGTGCTAGTAAAGTAATTTTATTGACCAACTAAACCCTAAAATACTATTATTTGTAAAATGGTAGTATATTTTGGTTTTACTTAGTTTCTGAGTTTTAAAATGTTGATATTAACCCTTAGTTTCTTACGGCCGCATAAATCCACCTTATCTTTTACTTTTACCCATCCTTATATTTTTCACTTGACAAGTTTTTTTACTTGGCATTCGAAGATAAAAGAACAGAAATAGTAGCAAGTTAGGGTTAACCGGTGATGGCGAGTCTGAGATTACAGTTGAGGAAAAAACAAGATCGATGGTAGTTAAAGCTTGCTTTTTCTTCCTTCTTCGTTTTGGTGTTTCTATGTAGGAATTTGTTTAATTTTATGTAATTGTATATAGAACGCCCAGCATTGGAGAAAGTTGATGGGGTATGCATGAAAGGTTGTTAGAAACTAACTGCTTCCCTAGCAAATGGGTAAGAGTTTATTTAAGACCTTATTGTTCATCCGATATGTTAAACAATGTGTACATGTTGATAGCTTGGTTGATTTTGAGCCTAACATTCTCATTTTCCTGTGCATTCGTTGGTGCAGCCTATAATGGATGTTGAAGTGTCAGCTATAGCCAGGAGGAAGGAACGAGATGATGAGATTATTGAAAAATGAACTATATAAAAGAGTTGATCATATAAGAACATGTGCTTGGGAAGTGGAATATGGGGGTGTTGATTATACCAAATATTTATATGTACATACTACAACTGATGTGCAAAAGGAATGAAAGAAAGGTTTTTGGGGGAAGGAGAAGAGCAAGAAACCATTAAACAATGAAAAGAAGTTATCTTTTAAGGAAAGGTGTATCAATGGTTATTTCAGGCGGAGGAGTATCTTTTCAGGCGAGAAATATGTGAAGTGCAACATGTGGAGGAGTTGACAACAAAAATTTAGCATGTTGTATAAGGTCACTTCTAGGTTTGTTAAGGAGAAATCAAAATGTGCAATCCCTATATCTGGCAAGCTCTCGGGGATGAGGAAAAGAAGTGGTTCAAAGAAGCGGAAATCAGCTGTTGAATGATAATGAGCTAATTTTTAATAAAATTGAAATTCATTGGAGTATAATTCTAGTAGTGAGGGTAGGCCACCGATTTCGATAAATCTAAAGGATGACAATGGGATTTCTACATAGTGTATATAATGTGGTGGAGAGGTGATGGGGGCATGTGATTTCACAAGTGGCACTTATTTTATTACAAGGGAAGGGTTAGGCGAGGTGATGGTTAATTGTGCTTGTGCATTTTCTACATAGTTGCACATGACAATGATTTGTAGGTTATTGATCGGTTTTTACTACTTATTTGTTGTACAAGACTTAGGTGCCCTTAATATGTTTTTTGGTGTTGTTATACGTGACAATGGAGTGGGTCGGGAATTATAGCAAATGGGGTGTGGGGGCTAGGAAAGGTGAAAGTGCGTTCTTAGAGAAATTTAGTGACAATATGAGTATTATGATTTTAAATTACTAAAGCATGAATTTACATATGTGATAGGGATGTTGTTAATAGTGACTAACAATTTGTTTTACAGGCTAAGGATGGTGAAGAGCATGTGATGGTTAAAGGGGTCATAGAATAGGGGGATGTTGAGTCGGTGGAGTTGGAACACTCAATGAAGCGGCTCATCTAGTTGTAAATAAACTAGACTGTTACCTTTTGATTTTTATAGGTTATAGATGAATTCTTGTACTTGTGGAAATATTGATTGTGACATACATACCGATAGTGTTGTATATGTGGTACAAAGTGAGAATAATTTAATATTGATGGGTTATAGGTATGATATTGCTTTGTTTCGAGATGTTTGTGTTGTAAGTTGGAAGTCTTGTTTTCTATGTTAACCATGAACACAAATTTGTATTAAAACATTTTGAATATTATTTGCTTAACTTTTTTGTGTACCAGGGTGAAGAGGAAAAAGTCATGGATATCAAAGAAGGCAGCAAGGCATCTAAAGTGTGTGGTGATGAGGTACACACATGCGTACATATGCATGCTTGTGCATGTGAATATTTAGGACTGGCATTTGTTGTTTATTGATGTGTCGGAGTTAGATGATTGTGTAGATCAATTGGTGGTTATGTCTGAAAGAACATAAGTGCAAGGTGAACTGGAGGTGCAGCTAACGCAACCTAGATAAAATGTTATTTTTGTACATAAGAAATTCATCCCATGTACATAAATCTAGGAAACACAAACCACGAGAGAGTGAAGGGGAATTGGCTGATTTTGCTTGTTAAAATTTACACTTGGAGGGGAGGAGGGGCTTGTTCCGGTGGAAGAGGATATAAACTTTTCTTTCATTAGAAGAGTGATTCAATCTATCATGAAAGTGTGAGTAAATACACCAATAATTAAAATTATGGGAGGTTGTTAACATTTTGTTTTTGTTTATTGTATTTGTAAGATGCATTTATACTCTTAGGATTACGATCTAGATAATGAGTTTTTTTTCATTGATTTGGTGACTCCGATGAAATGGGTCACAACTTTTCTAAGTGTTGATGGTTACTAGGACATCAAAATGTTTGTATTTGGTTTATATTTTGTTATGGGTGTTTGCGACTGATTTCGTTGATGTTGTGTTGTATCACATGGAGGACTTGATGGCATTCTTGCCATTAGGCACAATGCATTATTAATGAGCAATCAGTGCAGTTTGTTGCCTTTGGATGATAGGACACTTAAGATGAAAAGCATAGTCACTTAATGTTGCTAAACTGAAAAGACGTGTATTAGTAGATTTGATGCCTACACAATATCTTGGTAAGCTTGGTAATAATTGGGAAGATAATGTAGATGTTGTGTACAAACATATGAGTTTGGATGATTTTCATTATATTGGGTTATGCATCAAGAGTGGATGATATTGGTTTTGGATTCATTTTCTAGTTTGAAAGGTTTCGAATAGTGGCAGCGTACATGCATCAAGTTGTAAAGATGTTGTCATACATAGTCAAAAGAATGTATCTGCTGTATTTAACATAATTATATGGACTGCAACCATTAACGGCTCACGGAGTAGATAGGGTTTATGAAAACCAGCGAAGGGAAATTTTTTGAAAAGCAGTTGTGAAGTTTATGAAAATGCATGCAATAGAAGATCCACACCCAGGAATGAGTAGATTGTCACATTTGTAGATAATTTTAGAAAGCAATATGCCATAAATATTTACAATAACTGGGTTGGGCATTGTATGTTGGTGGTGCCACAAATTAAATTTGTGGGGTATATAATCAGATAAGTGCTTTATTTTTTGGTTGCAATTGTTAAAAAAATATTATAAATAGACCTTAAAATTGTTTTGTCACAAAATAGCTTTCAAGGAGAAAAAATGACCAAAATAGGGTGTAAATATACATTTATACCTATTGGGTTAACTAATCTATACTTACGATTTAGAGTTATGGGGTGGAGTTTTGAAGATGAGGCTTACAATTAAAAAAATTCAAAATAAAAAGATCTATTTTAGTTATTTTTTTCCTTAAAGTCTATTTTTATGACAAAAACTTTAAAAAGGTTTATATAAGAGATTTTCTCCAATTGTTACTTAAACAAGGCATGTTAATATATGTTGTTATTTAGGTTTTGTAAAAACGTGACAGCCAATATTTATATGAGGTAAGGGTTTATTGAAATTTGATGAATTTTTTTTATGTGTACATGTGCATTTTGTATGAGAATATATACAACCAAGTGGATTGTGCATGTGGACAACATTGCAAGTAAGAAGGTGTAGATTTGTGTACATTTTTAACAGATATGTGTAGCGTTAAATTGTGGCCAAGTTAAAGGGTTAAAATAAATGTTAAAACTTAAGCGATACAAAGAGGAAGAAATACATTCTTTGTGAAAACTTCAGATACACATGATATAAAACATGTTGTTTACATGTAGACGATATAGTGAAAAACAAAGAAATGTACATTCAGGTAGAGCTATGATCATGATACACCCCCCCCCCCATAAAACATCAATTAAGTAGTTTAAAATTTTAAGGTAAGTGGTGAGTGCTGCCAAAACTTGGGGAGTAGATATTGAACTTTGAATATAGATTGAGTTATTATTAATACTAAATTAGATATCTAAGTTCAAATAGTGGTTAAGGAAAACGTTGTAGATGGTGTACGTTTTTGATATATATGGGTAGAGTTTAAGTAAGACCAAGGTAAACGGTTAAAATAAATGTGAAGACTTAAACGTTACAAAGAATAAGATTTTTTTTATTCTTTGTTGAAACTTATAATACACGTGATATAAAATATGTTGTGTACACAAAGACGAGATAGTGATAACAGCTAGGTTTATACTAAGTGTTTGGCTACAATTTTACGGGTAAATATATTATATTAAGAAATAAATATTACATTTACATTGTTATAGTTTTTAAATAATAATTAGAAATTTAAAATTTTTTAATTTTAATTTCAAATAGTTAGTTGGATAATCAGAAATTTTAGTATATATTTTTATAAGAACACTAAGATTTAAAATAATTCAACAAGATAAACCTTAATCTTTAAAAAATTTTGTCTTAAGAAAACAATATTATAATTAATTCGGATAATTGGTTGTAGAATTACTTTATAGTTTACTTTAACACATGAAAAAATCGGGAAATACTCTAGCTTTTAAAAGAAATAAAAAAGAGAGTGTTTTTAGCTCCAACAGGACCAATATAATCAGTGGTTTTATAATGAAGATCTTTTGTAAACGTTTTTGTGTGGACTTTAAAAACGTTAAAAATTTCTAATTATTCCTTACCAACAAATCGATTCTTTTATAAAAAAAAATACATAACCATCAAATTTTCAATAAACACACATAAAACTAATTAGTTCACATTATAGTAACACAAAATACATTTATCTTGACAAACAAATAAAAATTAAATCATAAGAATATAAAAGAACCAAGAATACAACAATTATATTTTATTATTTTCCCTCGTGTTTGTATTTATGTCTCATACTCTCCTTTCTTTTTTCTATTAAAAATAAACATGCTACTTATATTATAATCAAAGCTATATAAATTATATTAATAGAGTATTAACTCAGTGAAAACATTTGTTTGATTAATATAATTTTAAATGACTTACCATATAATAGTTTTAAATTAATTACCATATAATAAATGACTTAACATATAATAATTTTAATTCGTATGTTTATATTAATAGATGAATAAAATAAACATTTTCTTGATAAATATAATTTTAAATGATTTACAATATAACTTTTGTGTTTTAAAATAAAACTATTTTAATCATTTCTAAAAGTGATAAATCAACTATGATATCACATTGTCATTGAAAAATGATTGGAAATTTTTAAAACCATATATTTGACAGTTTAGCATTTAATTGACATATTTCTCGAATATATATATATAGCGAATGAGTGAGTTTAATTAATATTATTAGGTTTAGATTAACTAGTTTTCTTAAATCTATGATTTATTTTATTAACTACTAATACAAACATATTAAAATTGTTTTAATAATTGTTTATGTATTATCATGTGTATTTATATGTATATTATCAACATATATATAGATGTTTATGTTAATTCAACATATATATATTATCAACATATATATATATATATATGTATATTATCAACATATAATGTAATCTATGATATTTAATCCACTATTATAAATAAATTATGTTAATTCATCTATATATAGATTTTTAACTTTTGTTTGGAAGTATAGATTAGATAATTCTAGGATTAGTTTTTTTTAGAAATTATAATTAGATAAATAAATAAATAAATAAAAAATCATCAACCAATCAAATTATAACAATTGATTGGAGAGCTCTCCAGCGACACGTCAGCAAAAATCACTTAAGTGATTATTCAATTAATATATATGAAGATACATGTAGGATTTAATTATGATACTCCCCCCCCCCCTCCAATAAAAACATCAATTAAGTAGTTTAAAAGTTTGAGGCAAGTGGTGAATGCAACCAAAATTGGGGGAGTAAATATTGAATTTGAATATAGAGTGAGATATTATTTGTGGTAAATTAGGCATCTAAGTTCAAACAGTGGTTAAGAAAAAACTCTTCAGACAAAATTCAAGCAACTAAGCGCTGATTTGGTAGCAATACACGTTGATATTTCCAGTGTGACTGTCACCTTAAGAAACAAAACAAACAAAATACATCCAATTGAGGTCTATAGCATGATATGTGCCTAAAAACGACAAAAACATTGTAGAACTTCCATCCCATTATGCAAAAATCAGATTAAAAGGAAGGTGCTGAATGCGCTATCAAAAAGGTACAATGTTGATGATTGCATATAGGACTCACCATCTTTATATAAAGGTTGTACATGTTATGCAGTTATGTCCTTGACATCCGCAACAACTGCATTTGTTTGGAACGTGATTGGGCTTCTTTGTAGACTGAAAAAGGTAAAAATATATGTATGTGTTTTATGATAAATATAGGTGAAAATAAATAAAGTGAAATGTGAACATGTACTTCTCCAGTTGAAGGGATGTGCCTTTCTTTAGGGTGGCCATAGAGGAATCATGTCCAACTGTCGGGAAGCTCAAATCAGCTCGGTGGAGTGTTCTACGGTTGAGGCACTTGGTCGGGTCAGGGTGGTTAACGGACTGACAGTTGGATTAGTTACGGATCCAAACTTGGTTGATGGACCTGTGGCACGGATCCAAACCAGATAAACCATTGCCCATAGCCTTCAGGTGATTTTGATTGATCCCATGGTCGATTGGCCAAACGATTACATCCATCTCTCTCTATACTTGATCATTCTCTTCTTTCTCCGGCATGAGCGATCGATTATCCTAGACCTTAGGGCTGAGTAATGGACCATTTCTGTAAGCCGATCTGATCATGTGTTTTGATGCTCAAGTGCTGGATCCGATAGATCATGGATCATAGCCAGATGGATGTATCGGGTTAAGGCCAATACGGATATTTAAGTGGTCAGACGGTCTCATATAGATCCGCAAACTAAACCTGGTCGATCTGGTTAAGTGACCTGAGAATTCGAGTATTCTAAGGGAATTTTGGGTTTTACTTATAAAGAATCCGAACATATGTTGCATGTATAGAACCCACTCACTAAATTATCAATAGATCGCTTATGTTTGTTGTTGGTTTTAGGACAAGATGGTAATAGCTTATAAGGCAAACTCTCATTGTATCAATTCTTTTATGAAATAAATAAAGAATCGATTTATCTGTTATCATACTGACTCTATTATATTCGCATATAGACTCTAACAAATGAATCAAAGAATTGAACGAACTGATTGTTTAAGGAATAAGGCTTTAAAAAGAACTTAATACCTCAGAAAAAATCAGGGTTGAATCATAGTAACCTCACCAGACTTAGAGTCCGGGTTAGGGCTCTTTAATTTGGTATCATAGCATGCTTGATTCTAGGATTAGTTGGGTTATGTGGATACACCAGTCATCCGGCTCGGGTCTCACAATTATTTTTCTTACTCTGGGATGCATTATATGTTGCGGTGGTTCCCTAACATGTTTTATTCGATGCTGAAAAAAAAAACAAAACTGCAAGAGGCAGAAATCTAAGGGGGTGGCTGAATCAAGTCAAGCGGTTGTTGATGGAGTAGATCCATCGAACCCAAGTACGATCGGACCTGAGATTGGACATACAGATGGGAGCCGTTAGTTCATACCAACCTTGGTGAGACTCGGACTGAGAATCCGCAAAGTCGTGGACATGATCAGCATGAAGAGGAAAGCTTAAAATCCTCTAATGCGGAACATAACTCGTCTCCACCGGGTGGAGCGGTGGATGGAACCGCGGGATGAAGGGATTAGGCCATAGAAACTTCCATGAGGGATGACTTAATTGCATTGAAAACTATGGCGACTCAGATGACCGCACTAACCCAAGATGTCACACCGTTGGTGAACTCGTTTGTAGGTCCGGCTACTTGGATCCCCATGGCTATACCTTTAGTCAATGGGCAGGTTAGAGAGACGGATGAGGTAGTTGAGATCGATCCACCAGTAAGTGGGTGAAAAAGGTGGATTACTTGAGTATGCTGGAACACATATCTCGCATGGGAACAAAGCATTTCAAGGGTAGAAATGATCCGATTGAGGCGGTGAGTGGAGGAGTCGGTTGATCCAAAGCTTGGAATCCACTCGCTGCCTGGATAACTACAAGAAAGACATTGCAGTCCACTTCCTATAGGGGGATGCACATAATTGGTGGTTGGCACTAGACAAACGCACATGAGGGTGTGTTGAGAGGATTGAGGGCTTTGAGTATGAGCTCAATCGCAAGTACTTCCCAGCCAAAGCATGGGGTCGGCTTGAGGCAAAATTTATGGACCTAGCCCAAGGTTGCAGGACAGTCCGTGAATATGAAAAAGAGTTCAACCGATTCAGACGATATGTGGGGAAGGAACTAGAGGAGGAAGCGGTACACGTGCGTCGTTCTTTCGAGGCCTACGGGTTGAACTCCACACCTACTACTCTGTTTGTACCTTCAGTACTGTCTCATAGGTTGTTTAAAAGGTTGATTTGCTGGAAGCCACTCTTTCTAAGGAGAACAGTGTTAGGTCTTACTCTCATCCGTCTTCGGTTAGCAAAACAAGAGACTGGAATAGGAAAAGGGATCAGGTCAATGAAGTCCATAGGAATTCAGGAAGGTGATCTTATGAATGCCCCAAGTGCGGTAGGAGTCAAGGGGGTGAATGCCGCAGGAGGGAAGTCGGCCTAGGGCAAGGTGCAGACCATGGCACCACAGGTGTATGAGCTTTCGAAGGAGTCTGGCGAGACTAATACCTACCAAGCGCTCGCTGGTTCGTCACTAAGCCTTGACCTATTTCTGTTATTGCATTGCGTTGCATGGAACATAGAATGGGTAGATACTTAGCCTACAAAATGATTGTAGGGGCCTTAAGTATTGGTGGTGTGGCTACACACGCACTTTTTGATCAGGGGCAGCACATAGCTTTGTAATCCCGGAGATGATCGAAAAAGAAATGTTCAAGAAGGAACATGACGGGTGTTTTGGCATAGTGAATACAGCCAGTAGGCAGGTCATGCATTCTCTAAGGCTGGTTAAGAACATTCTGGTGTGATCCAAGGCAATATTATGCATGTGGATTTAGTGATATTTTGCCTTAAGAATCATGAGGTGATCTTAGGCATGAATTGGTTAGGAAAATATTGAGCCACTCTAGACTGCCACCGAGGACGAGTTTGGTTTGAGAGTTGGACTGGACCGATTGAGTTCCAACGGATAAGGCTGACTACGGGTAGTTTAGTGGTCTCGGTGATCCAAGCATAACAGATACTCGAGAAGGTTTGTGAAGCATATTTGGCTACAATCACCACAACTGAAGTTGGGAAAGGTGTAGGCCTTGGAGATATTTATGTGTTAATGAATTTGATGATGTGTCCCAAACCTTTTTAGGGTTTACCACCTGATCGATCAGATGTATTCACCATCGAACTTGAACCAGGGACTGCTCCATTTTTCTAAGGCACCATATCGAATGGCTCTATCCGAAATGTTTTGATCTAAGGAAACAACTTGAAGAACGGACGGAGAAAGGGTTCATATGGTCAAGTAGCTCGTCGTGGGGTGCCTCAATCCTATTCATAAATAATAAGGACAAAAGTTTTTCGTCTATGCATTGACTACCGGGGACTGAATCGGGTTATTGTGAAGAAAAGGTACCTATTTCTTCGTACATGTGAGCTGCTAGACCCTACTAGACTTGCTTTTCCAAGATAGACATGGCATCAGGTTATCATCAAATCCCGACCGATCCAAGTTATGTGAAGAAGAAAGCATTCAGGACAAGGTATGGTCACTATGAATTCGTGGTCATGCCATTCGGACTGACCAACGCTTCAGCCGCCTTCATGAAGATGATGAATGGAATATTCCTCGATTTCATGGATGAGTTTGTAATCATCTTTATAGATGATATACTCGTCTACTCAAAGGATCATGATTCACATAAAGGCCACATTCGGGCCGTGTTGGAACAGCTAAGAGAACAAAAACTCTTTGCTAAACTGAGCAAGTGAGAGAGTCTTGGTTGATCCAAAGAAGATCAAATCGGTTAAGGAGTGGCCAAGACCATAGAATGCCACCGAGGTAAGAAGCTTCCTCATATTGGCTGGCTACTACAGAAAATTCGTAAAAGGGTTTGCGAGTTTGGCTCAACCAATGACTCGACTAACTGGGATAGATGTGAAATTCACATGGTCGAAAGAATGTGAGAAGTATTTCTCCTCATTGAAAGATATGCTGACGAGTGCACAAGCTCTAGCTTTCCCTGAAATAGACGAACCTTATGCAGTCTACATCAATGCATCTATATCCGGGTTTGGCTATGTTTTGATGCAAAAGGGCATAGTACTCGCCTGTGCATTAAGGCAATTAAGGAAGCACGAATGGAATTATCTGACCCATGACCTCGAAATGTCTGCGGTGGTGTTTGCCTTGAATATTTGGTATTCATATTTGTATGGAGCCAAGGTGCAGATCTTCACTGATCATAAGATCCTGAAGTACATTTTCACTCAGCCTGAGCTGAACCTAAGGCAATGTGGTGGATGGAATTTGTCGCTGACTATGATCAAGAAATTTCTTACCATCCGGACAAGGCAAACTTGGTCGCGGATGCACTAAGCAAGAGACGAGCTCATGTATCAGCTGAGAAGGAGTCTGAAGAGCTTGAAGGGATGATACGGACATTGCATCTCCATGCACTGTCTAAAGATATGAACCATCGAGGGAAGCAGCATACCAAGCGGATCTACTAACGAGGGTCCGGATTGCTCAACGCAAGGATTAGAACTTGAAGAAAGTTACTCAAAATGACAAGACCGAATATTAGACGTCAACCAGTTGGATGATTCTTGTCAATAGTCGGGTCAGTGTGCCGAATGATAAGGAACTAAAGGATGAGATTCTTAAGCAAGCTCACTTGTCCAAGTTCTCAATTCATCTGGTCATACCAAGATGTACCGGGACATAAGGAGATATTTTCATTGGATTGACATGAAACGAGATACTGCCAAGTAGGTGGAGAAGTGCCTAATTTGCCAATTCGCAAGGCTGAGCACCAATTTTCGAGTGCGTTGTTGCATAACCTGCCCATTTCGGAATACAAGTTGGGTCACATCATAATGGACTTTGTGACTGGTCTTCCAACAACAAGGAATAAGATGAATGTGGTCTAGGTGGTTGTGGACCGATTGACCAAGAATGCTCACTTTATCGCATTAAAGAAGACAAATGGAGTGGGAGAGATAGTCCAGAAGTAATGGATGAGATAGTCGGGTTACATGGTGTACTGACAAGCATAGTCTCAAATAGGGTCCCTTGATTCACCTCACATTTCTGGTGAGCTTTTCAGAAAGCCTTGGGAACACGAGTGAACATGAGTACGGCCTATCATCCACAGCCAGATGGCCAATTTGAGAGGAAAATTAGTATGTTGGAAGATATGTTAAGGGCTTATACCTTAGACTGGGGTGATTCATAGGAAAGGCACTTGCCTTTGGTCGAATTTTCCTACAGCAATAGCTTCCACATAAGCATCGGTATGTCGCCATAGGAAGCGTTGTATGGGCGGCCATTACGTACGCCATTATGCTGCACCCAAGTGGGGGCGCACAGCAAAATCGTACTAGACATAGTGGAAGAGATGACTCGAAGATCAAATTCTTGAAGGATAAGATGAAGGAAGCCCAAGATAGGCAGAAAAGTTATGTGGACAAGCACCAAAAAGACCTTTAGTTCGTAGTAGACAATCTGGTCTATCTAAAGATGGTGACCTTCAAATGTCGAGCAAAAGTTTCAAGAAGAGGAGAGCTTGATCTGAGATATTTGGGTCCGCTTCGGATCATTGAAAGAGTTAGTCTGGTTGCATACAAGTTGAACTTGTCAACTGAGATGGAAGCAGTTCACAATGTGTTCCATGTATCTCAACTCAGAAAATGCCTCACAGATAAAGCCGTGGTAGTGCCTGAGCTGCCTTCAGAGTTAGGCAAGAACCTCACTTTCGAGACAAGGCTAGTCCAAATTATTGACACGATGGAAAACACAACAGGGAAGAAAGTGATCCAAATGGTTCAGGTCATTTGGGAATGCAATGGCAAGGAAGAATCAACTTGGGAAACCGAAGCTCAAATGAAGGTCTATTTCCCATAATGGTTCAAACAATTCTAGAATAAAGTATCACTTGGTCCAGTTTCTGGGACAAATTCCTATCAAGTGGGGAAACTTGTAGCATCGTCGATCCTAGATAGGATCATCGGGATGGACCATGGAACGGGGGAACGTGAAAGTCAGTCGTAAGACACAAAGGCAAGCGTTCCATGGTCTGAACAATAGGTTAAGTCTGAGTGATGATCGGGATTTAGCTAAGAAAACAAAAGAAAAGAGGGAAAATGAGCTGGACCGAGCTAAGAAAAGAGTGAGACAAGATGGACAGAGCTTAGGAGAGCTGGATGGAGTTTGGGCGATCTGGACAGACCTTAGACCAAGTTAAGTAAGATAAGGCAATTCAATCAGCTAGTAGACCTAGCTCAATCAGTTGGACCAACTGTCGGGGAGCTCAAATCAGCTCGGTGGAGTGTTTGACGAATAAGCCAGTTGTTCGGGTCGGAGTGGTTATTGGACAGATGGCCGAATCAGGTATGGATCCGAACTTGGTCGATTGAGCTGTGGAACGTGTGGCGAGCATGTTAGGCGGTTTGGGCCAAATGGGCGCGTATGGATAACCGCCCAGACAATTATCAAAAATTCACCTTTTCGTCCAAATTAGTTTTTTTGCCGAGTCTTCTATAAAATTCAGGCCTTGGGATCAATTTTGCACACATAATTTCCCTATAGAAAATCATCAAAATGATCAGAACACAAAGGCAATCTGAAAGAGGGAAACTTTGGCGATTTGAAAGGAAAACTTGATCGAAATCAAGCCAAGAAGGCAATCCGGCCACAATGTCTTGAATATCAATCCAACCATGGATCCAAAGGAAAAAGAGAAGTGTGATGGGACTTGGACTCCGAGACGCACTTCTAAGGTGAGTGGATGGAACAAAGAAGTCATATCCCATAGCCGTTGGGTGATTCTGATTGGTCTCATGATTGATTGGCCAAACAGTTACATCCACCTTTATACGTCCTATGTACGGACATGATCACTCAAAAGGACTTAGGGATATGAACTCGCTAAAAGGTAGAACTGATGGTTTGAAGGGTGACACAAGAGGTGCGGAAAGTCTCTTAATACTACCAGATTTTGATTGTTGCTTGATATGACACACAAATACAACAAAAGAAAGGTTTGTTTACTTGGAGATAACCTCGCCACAAAAAAAATGTTTTACGCAGAGAACAAAGAGAATGTACTCAAAATAAGGAGAAAAATTGATCGAATATCATGTGCAGGGGACTACATATTTATAGAGTTTGTAGTCAAAGAAAAACATAAAGAAATACATAGGAAATATAAATTTGACTAAGAATTATTAAAGATAGTCATAGAAAACTCTTTGGATCACAAAATGGTCAAAGAGACCATTCGCCTATTGTCCAAGTTCATTCAAACCAGCTTGTACCACGGCGGTAAGGAGAAGGACGCACGCGAGATGATCTGTGTGATCCGTCGGGTGTCTTTCACGAACGAGTTGTGTACTGGTGCGGGTGAAGACTTCAGAAAGCTTGAGAATCCTTGCCTTAGAGAAATGATCAGAAAGAAGTCCATCATGCGGTCGAACATGGATGCAAGGTTGGCGGTATGTCTGACGGGGTGTGCGGTACGGACCAAACGGGCTATGAGACAGAAGTTGCAGTCATTTTCGGATTCCTCACGACCCAAGTCAAGTCTGGCTCGACTATCAGCCTTAGCTCATCGAGATGGTCGAGAGTGAACGCATGTGGGTCGATCAGTTTGGTTGTTAGGATGTGGTTCCTTCCTTAGCTTCATTCCGGATGTACGCGGGTCAAGGCGGTACACGGCACGGTCGTCCTGGTTGGTACGGTCGGATGGGCAAACCTCAGTTGAACTGTTCTGAACGGCCTGATCTCCATTCTGATCCGGTTCCATGTACTGATATATGTACTGAGGCGCATCATTCCCTTCCTCTTCAAAAGGATTTGTCCACAAATCTGGATCATCTGCAAGAAAAAGAGATAAATCAGAAACATTAAACCTTGAAGAAATGTCATACTTACCTTGCAGGTCAAGATGGTATGCATTGTCACTGATCTTCCTAAGGATCTGAAATGGTTCATCGACCCTAAGCATGAGCTTGGAATTCCTTTCTTCCAGGAAACGTTCCTTTCTTAAGTGAACCCATACAAGATCACCTTCTTTACAAATGACCTTGTTTATTTTCTTGTTTGCCTTTCTCTCATAGGTCTTTGTCTTCGCTTCAATGTTGGCACGAACCTTCTCATGCAATTTCCGAATGAACTCTGCTTTTTTCCCATCTGTACTAAATATTTCACTCAAAGACAAAGGCAAAAGATCAAGTGGAGACACAGGATTGAATCCATAAACAATTTCAAAGGGGGAGAATTTAGTAGTAGAATGCACGAAGTGATTTTATGCAAATTCTACATGAGGCAAACATTCTTTCCAAAGTCTAAAATTCTTTTTAATGAATGACCTAAGCAAAGCAGATAAGGTCCGGTTCACAACCTCATTTTGTCCATCAGTTTGAGGATGACAAGTGGTGGAAAACAACAATCTCGTTCCTAACTTAGACCACAAGGTCTTCCAAAAGTAACTAAGAAACTTAGCATCTCTATCTGAAACAATGGTTCTTGGAATTCCGTAAACCTAACAATATCTCTAAAGAACAACTCAACAACATGCAAGACATCATCAGTTTTATGACAATGTATGAAATGTGCCATTTTAGAGAACCTATCAACCACCACAAAGATAGAATCTCATCCAGCTTTAGTCCTTGGCAATCCAAGCACAAAATCCATACTACCCAAGAATGAGATGGAATGGGTAAAGCTGAATACAAACATTGGTTTTTCATTTTGGACTTGGCCTTCTTGCAAACCACACATCGGTTGCAAATCCTTTCCACATCTTTCATTAGGCTCGGCCAATAGACGTGCTCATGAACTACTTTGTAGGTTTTCTTGATTCCAAAGTGTCCCATCAAGCCTCCTCCATGTGATTCCCTGACAAACAACTCCCACAACGAGCATTGAGGAACACACAAACGGTTATCAAAGAATAGAAAATCATAAACTTGATTATACTTCCCATAAGCGGTTTTGGAACATTTTCTGAAAATATCTTTGAAGTCTAGGTCCGTTGCATACACGTCTTTTATAAATTCAAATCCAAGCAACTTATTTTTAACATTTGAAAGAAGAACATACGTCCTAGACAAGGCATCAGCGACCACGTTTTCCTTACCTTGCTTATACTTGATGACTTAAGGAAAGGTCTCAATAAATTCGACCCAACGTTCATGCCTCTTGTCCAACTTCTGCTGGCCCTTAAGGTGTTTCAAAGATTGGTGATCCGTGTGAATCACAAACTCCTTAGGCCAAATATAGTTCGGCCACGTTTGAAGAGCCCTCACCAAAGCATACAGATCATGGTCATAAGTGGGGTAGTTGAGTGTGGCTCCTCCAAGCTTTCACTGAAGTATGCTATGGGCTTCTTTTCCTGCATCAAAACAGCACCAATACCTACACCCGAGGCATCACATTCGATTTCGAAAGTTTTAGTGAAATCAGGAAGAACAAGTAAAGGGGCTTGAGTTAACTTCCCTTTGAGGATCTGAAATGCCTCTTCCTGAGCTTGTTCCCATTTGAACCCAACGTTCTTCTTGATCACTTCCGTGAGTGGAGCTGCTATAGTGCTGAAGTTTTGCACAAACCTTCGGTAGAATCCAGCAAGACCATGAAAGCTCCTTACCTCACCTACGGTTGTTGGACTAGGCTAATCACGTATAGCTTTGATCTTCTCCTCATCCAATCTGAGTCCATCTTAACCTACAACAAAACCTAAGAAGACCACGTGATCTGAGCATTTACCAAGATTGGCAAACAAGCGTTCTTTTCTAAAGACTCCAAGAAAAGATTTCAAGTGCAGTTTATGATCATCAAGACTCTTGTTGTAGATAAGAATGTCATCAAAGCAGCCAACAACAAAATGACCTATGCAGGACCGCAAAACATGATTCCTGAAACACATGAATGTACTAGGTGCATTAGTGAGGCCAAATGGCATGACAAGCCACTCATACAAACCTAGCTTAGTCTTAAATGCAGTTTTCCATTCATCACCTTCTTTCATGCGAATTTGGTGATAGCCACTTTTCAAATCTATCTTAGAGAAAAAATGGAACCATGCAACTCATCACGCATGTCATCAAGCCTAGGAATGGGATGCCTATAATTTACCGTAATATTGTTGATGGCACGGCAGTCCACACACATGCGCCAAGAACCATCCTTTTTGGGCACAAGGAGAACAAGCACGGCACAAGGCTAGGACTAATCTGAGTTCCCTTTGTCCTCGTTGTACGTGCTAAAGAAGAGA
>CAJHQP010002326.1:0-88715 GCA_905132765.1 Moricandia arvensis | reverse complement strand
TTCTTAAATCTCCAAATGATACTTAAAATGCTTTATTATATTGGTTCTGATTGCTGAGGTTAAATGGAATGAGTACTAGTGCATTTGCCTTAGTTAAAACCATCATTGATATCTTTCTTCATTTAGAAAATTGTCTACGTTAGTAGAATCACTGGTTTTGTTTAAACTATTGAGCCTTGCATAAGTTTCTTAACCATGTCAACATTCTTTATAAGTACTGATGCACCTTTGGGATAATGTGTCAGGTACCATTGCTTGAGCCTCACTGAAGACGATCATGGTCGTTTCCTAGCTTCTCTAAGGTGGCTGTGAAGTCAGTTGAGAGGGGGAGACCCAAATTGGGTCTATAAAGAGGTCAAGATGAGTTTTATAAGTGTGCAAGATGTGAAGTGTTGCTGCACCTGTTTAGGCCATGATCGAGAGTCCTTTGTGTCCAACCACACTGTTTCTAAGGCACAAAGGCTCAATGGCCAATCGCTAGGCCTTGAAGGATCTTACTCATTTCTTTATCAAGGTTTTATCCATCAGGAGGGTTTTCCTTGGTAAGGTTTTTAATGGGGAGAGACTTCAGGGTTCCAAGATTGACTTAGGATCTTTAGAGTCAAGCTTGAGGGGGAGTGTTAACTTGAAGTGAGAAAACAACTCACTAAAGGTTTATGTGCAAAGCTTGGGCAAAACCCCTTTAGAGACTGCTCAAGATCTAAGGAGGGTCTAGAAGCTTATGCAGAGCTAGAACAAAGTTCAGGAGGGGTTTATAATGAAGGAAGAAGACTTGGGAGAAGTTTGGAGGCAAATGTCGATGTGCAAAATTAGGGCGTCCGTACCATATGGTCGTATGGACAGTACGGACCGTACAGACGAGGTCAACCCATAAATTTCACACTCGACCATTTGGGAACATTTTGGGTTTGTGCAAAAATAGGGGGAAAAGTATACGGACCAAACCCTAATCAGGACACTCCCATGGCAGAACCTTGCTTCTCAAGTCATGAAGAACCATTGTTGGCCTCAAGGGAAGAAGAAAGGATCAGATGGTATCTTTGGAGGATCTGGCGAGATGCCCTTGGTGCTGACCATTTATGGATAAGGTTTAGGCTTATCCAGACTGGAAAGGAAGGAGCCTGAACCTGGACTGATCTCTGGAAAGGTTCATAGACCTTGGTGGCTGATTCTCTGCCAACTTATTCCTTTGGTGAGCCCGGCTGTCCCAAAACATGTGGAGCTGCTGGTCCACATGATTGAAATTGAGGAGCCTCCTTCCCTTTACTCCACATGCTTTGTTGATTATTTGTAAACCCTTGTGTAGCTCATTTATCTATTTATACCCTTGTATGTCGAGTATGAATAACAAGTTGAGAGTTTATTCTCCTCTTCATAATCTCTTAGTCTCTGGTTCTCTATACTTAAGTCTCTCTCTCATTAGTCTCTTAATCTCTCATATAGTCTCTTTATTCTCTCAGTCTCACATGAATCTCTTTCATACTCATCAGTCTCCTTCTCCATTGCATCTAGTCTCATCCGATCCATCTCCATTTATGTTCTTCATCACTCAAGCACTTGAGCTCTGAAAAATTTCACCAACGATCCTGATGCATATCTGGAGTGGGAGACGAAGATGGAGCTGGTGTTTGATTGCTAGAATTATTCACAGTCTAAGAAAGTGAGACTGGCTGCTACTGAGTTCAATGGTTATGCTCTACACTAGTGGGATCAAATTGTTACAACCAGGAGGAGAACAGAAGAGCCACAAGTGTCTTCATGGTTTGAAAATCAAAACTATTATGAAGAAACGTTTCGTTCCTGGTCATTATAGTAGGGAAGTTCATCAGAAGCTGAGAAGAGTTACCCAAGGAAGTATGAGTGTTGAGGATTACTATCAGGAGATGGAGATCTTGATGCTGAAAGCTGCTGTGGATGAAGATTCAGCGGCAACTATGGCCCGATTTCTAGCTGGTCTCAACCGTGATGTTCAAGATCGAATGGAGTTGCAGGAGTAAGTGGATATCTATGAGCTTTTACGCAAGGAAATCCTCATTGAGCAGCAGATGAAGAGGAAACCGAATCCTAGAGGCACTTATGGTAGCACCACCAGACCAGCTTATGGTAAAGAAGATAAGGCGCTTGTGAAACCAAAAGAAGAACCAAAGGCGTCTGGCAGAAATGATCAAGGGAAAGCGCCAGCCACAAGAACCAGAGATGTGAAGTGCTTCAAGGGTCATGGATTTGGTCAATATGCCAGTGAGTGCACTAACAAGAAGGTCATGATCTTGCTTGAGAGTGGTGAACTGGTCTCTGAGGACGAGAAGGCTGAGATTACTAATGAAGAAGCTGTAGACTATCCAGTGCATGGAGAGCTTCTGGTCACTAGAAGAACCTTGAAAGTTCAGTCCAAGCCAGAGGAGCATGATCAAAGATGATAAGGTTTGCAGCATGATTATAGATTGTGGAAGCTGTACTAATGTAGCTATTGAATCTCTTGTGGCAAAGCTTTGTCTGAATACTGGAAAACATCCTAGACCTTACTTGCTTCAGTGGCTGAATGAAGATGGCGAGTTAAAGGTCACAGAAGAAGTTATGGTTCCTATAACCATTGGGAGATACCAAGATGAGATAGTGTGTGATATTCTGCCTATCCTGTTAGAATTGATGAATTATGAGTAGTAGAATGAGTAACAAGAGCAGAATGGTGAAGAAATGATGGAGAATGATGAAGAATAAGTGAGAGAGAGTTTCTGGACGAATTTTGAGAGAGAGAGAGAGAGAGAGAAAGAGAGAATGGTAGAAATGGAGATTATACTCCTTTCTTGCATTCAGAACATGCATACAACGTATGTAGAGAGTTTAGACAATAACAGGAATAATAAACAAAGGAAAACAATAAACTAAGGTGCTCTGGTCCAGAGTGAAAGTGACAACACACAATAGCTCTTTTCTCCTTAGATTAGACATGTGATCTTCTCCCCTTGACTATTCAAACTTGTCCAAGCATACTCCAACGGTCTTCTGCCTTCTGAATTCATCCTTCACGTGTTCTCTTACTGCCTTAACTCCCAAGTCAAGTTAGGTGAGGATAGATTGCTTGTGGAGCAAGACTGTACAGACTAACTCCCACTTCAAGTATCTAGAGCATCTTTTCTCTTTGTCGATTTTATTTCTATTTTCTTCTTCATCTCAATACTCCCCCTCAAGCTTGCCTTAGAGGACTGGTCAAGATTGGAAACATGAAGAACTTCCCTCATTAAAACTTTAGTGTACAAAACCAGTGGGACAAAAACACACTAATGAAAAAGAGTAGAAGCCTTCATGCTAGGAGAGTCAGTGAGAATTGAGGTATATGAGTCCCAACTAACAATGGATGAACTCATAAACTTTGGAGCTTGCTTCCTTGGGGAAGAAAAGTAATCGGATCAAGTTAACTCCTCTAGGTAAACTGGTTTTACCGTTGTTCGACCTTTTCACCTTTTGGTTGACCCAAAGGTGTACATCCTTGTAAGGACACTTGTACGGCCCTGTATGGACACCGTCATTTCTTCTTCCCTTGATTTCACAAGCCTTCTATAATCTTTGTATCCTCATTTCTTATTTGGTTCAATACTCCCCCTCAAGCTTGACCAAGGGGTCCGGTCAAGCTTGGATACCATGAGATCTCCCTTATTAAAAACCTTGCCCAAGAAAACCCTCCTTAGGGATAAAGCCTTAGCAAGGGAAAGAGTAAAGACCTCATGACAAAGGGGACTAGTTGCGCCTTAGTGAACACATCGGCCAACTGATCTTCACTCCGAGTATAACAAGGTAGGATTACTCCTTGGACTATCATCTGCCTCATCTTTTGGCAGTCAACCTCAATGTGCTTGGTTCTTTCATGGAACACCGAGTTGGAGGCAATGTGGATTGCTGCTTTGTTTTCACAATGCATGGTCATGGGCATGGACTGATCAATCTCCAAGTTCTTCAATATACCCTTGATCCAAACTATCTAATTAGTCAGCTTCAACATGGCCATATACTCAGCTTCAACACTTAAGCATGAGACCACCTTCTGTTTCTTGCTCTTTGAAGTGACTAGATTCCCACCAATCAAAGTGCAATAGCTTGTGGTCCACTTCCTATCTGCTCAATCTCCGGCCCAATCGGCATCACACTAACCAACTACCTCTGTGCTCTTGTTACACCCCATCCACACTCCTTGTTCTGGGGAGCCATTTAGATACATCAGGATCCGGTTCACCATGCTCCAGTGATGCTCCTTTGGTCCTTGCATATGTTGACTCACCTAATTCACAACAAAACATATATCAGGACGTGTAATGATTAAGTAGATTAACTTACCTACAATCTTTCTGTAAAGCTTGGCATCTTAAAATGGTTGGCTGTCTTCAATGTCCCCCTCACGTGGAACCTTATATCCATCTTCTAGGGGTGTATTCACTGTATTTCCTCCAAGCTTACCTGTATCATTCAAAAGATCAAGTGTATATTAACTTTGGGAAAGAAACAAACCTTCCTTGAATCTGCATATCTCAATTCCAAGGAAGTATTTCATTTCACCCAAGTCTTTAATCTCAAAAACAGAATTTAAGAAGTCTTTGGTCGATTGAATCCCAACCTTGGCACTTCCTGCGATGATGATATCATCAACATACACAAGAAGGACTACAATACCTGATGGAGTGGACAAAGTGAAGAGGGTGTGGTCGAGTTCTGACTTCTTGAAGCCTTTCCCATTCAGAGTTGTACTCAGCTTAGTGTACCAAGCTCTAGGTGACTGTTTGAGACCATAGATGGCCTTCTTCAACCTCAACACATTTCCCTCCTTAACCAAATGCTCAAGACCAGAAGGAGGATGCATGTAGACTTCATCTTCAAGTTCTCCTTGCAAGAAGGCATTCTTCACATCCATTTGCCAAAGATCCCATTCTAGGTTCACAGCCAGAGATAGCACTATCCTGATTGTATGGAGTTTGGCGATTGAGCAAAGGTATATATGTAGTTCTCTGCATAGGTTTGGGTAAACCCTCTTGCCACTAGTCTTGTCTTACTCATATCAATCTTTCCATTTGCAAGATACTTGATAGTAAATACCCATCTGATGGATACATCCTCCTTCCCTTTGGCAGTTTTCTCTCATACCAACTATCATTCTTGATCATTGCATCTGCTTCAGCACCAACTGATTCCCTCCATTCTTTTTCTTGCATGACGTCTTCATAGGATCTTGGTAACTGACTCCCATCCAGGCTAATCATGAATGCAAAAAGTTCTTCAGGGTAATGAACCAATGAGCAAACAGCTTGGGCAGGATGCTCAACTGATTGTGCATTGTAGTATACCCGTGTATTAACCCAGTTGGAAGGAGGGTTCCTCATCCTTGTACTCCTTCTCAATGGTTGAGCCAGCTCCGGTTGATCCTCCTCAACTCCCCTTCTTCTTCCTGATTCCCATTTCCAACTTCTTCATCTTCATTTCCTTGATCCATATCTTGATCCACACCTTGATCATGTTGAGAACATGATCCTTCACATACTGATCATTCGTGCCAGGTTCATTTCTCCCCTCATGGTCGAGGTGGGGTTCCTGACCATCCATAGTAGCAGTGGGGAAACCTTGTTGTTGTCCTCGTCCACTCTTCGGATCCTGGGATAAGTTAATCCCAAGACTTTCCAATATAATCCTCAAGTTGGCTGCCTTATCAGAAGCCAAATCCCTAAGCTCTGCTTGGTTTTTCTCCTCATAGAACCCTCTTTCCTCTACAAACTTCACATCCCTTGACACAAGAACCCTCCTGGTAGCCGGATCATAACAATTGTACCCCTTCTGAGATGGTGAGTACCCAACGAACATCCCATTTGTGCTCTTTGCTTCCAACTTGTTCCTTAGCTCCCCGGGTTTGTGAACAAGCAAAGACAACCAAAGACTCGGAGATGATCTAAGGCTGCCTATACTTGTTCAGAACCTCAAATGGTGATTGGTCATAAAGGACTTTGGTTGGGGTTCGGTTGATAAGGTAAAAAGCAGTAGCAACAACATCACTCCAGAACCTCTGTGGCACATTTGCTTGGAACATCATGGACCTAGCAACTTCCATAAGGTGCATGTTCTTCCTCTCGGCTACTCCATTCTGTTGAGGGGTGTAGGGACAGCTTGTCTGATGAAGTATTTCATGTTGGATAGGTGCTGCTTGAAAGCTTGACTTGTGTACTCTCCACCATATCTGATCTTAAAAATTTCAGCTTAGCATTGAAATGGTTAGTCACATAGTCTGAAAATTTCTAAATTCATCAAGCACCTTATCTTTAGATGGAATTAAGGTTATCAGGTGTATTTAGACTTCTAATATATGAATGTGACAAAATATTTATGGGTTCTCTCTAGACAAGCAAGGAGCAGTCCAAACAACTGAATGTATCAAATCAAAGCAGTGATCATAGATAGTAGTGGACTTATGAAAACAGTCTTATAATGCTTGCCTAGAATACAACCTTCACAATCATAATTTTCAAAAACAACACCTGGAACCATTAAGTTAAAAGCTATAACATGAGGATGTCCTAGTCTAGCATGCCCCAAAGCATTCTTATTTAAAGCAGAAGCAGAAACAAAAGTAAAAGAACAACTATGATTAGGCAAAGATGTAAGCTCTTCAAGTAAGTAAAGGTCTCTTTTTGTGACTCTTTGCCCAATCAAACAACTGCTCTCAATATCCTGAAACTTCACATCATTAGGACTGAAGATAACATTGCATTGTAAATCATTGGTGCACTTCTTAACAGATAACAAGTTTGATGTAAACTCATGCATAAAGAAAGCTCTAGATTCCTTATCAAACAGTTTTAACTTGCCTATACCCCTTATTGGAATCATATCACCATTAGCAATCATAACATGTCCATGCGCAGGTTCTATGTCTTTAATCAGACTATTATCACTAATCATGTGATGTGATGCACCTGAATCAACTATCAATGGGTTAGACATGCTACAAGCACTATGAGATAGACCATCAATCCTAGAGTGAGTATATGCATCAGTTTGATCATGAAAACCAGCAACCTTAGATGCACCAAATGAATATCCCATGAGGTTACCAAAGATGTTACCATTGTCTTTGAGCATCTTGATGAGAGCATCCATTTCTGATCAGTGGATGAACTCATGCTCATTTGGACGGCTTGTTTCTTGAGCAGTGTAAGTAACCAATGTCTTGATCTCACCACCTTCACGTCCTTCAGTCTCTTGTGCTCGGTTAGATGACCCAGCTCCACTCATCCCATGCTGATCACTTCCTCCATAGCTCACATCCGCCCTTGCATCGCTGTCCTTCATGAACTTGGTTGGTTTGAGATGTGGGTGAAGGATCCAGCACTGATGCTTCTTGTGACCTTGTCTCTTGCAATGATCGCATTTCCCATTGAGCCTCCTATCTTCATACTTGTTCACCTTGTTGGCCTGAGGTATCTCGGCTTGATTAGCTAAGGTAAGCTCCCCTTTCCTCCAAAGAGTCCCAATGACCCTTGTTCCTTCTGGATCTATGCGCAGATCTCTTCCAAGGTGTGTAACTTCTTAGCTCGCAAGATGTGCTTCACTAAGTCATTTAGGTGGAGTTAAGGGTGAGCAACAAGCCAAAGACTTTGTCTTGCTCACGCCTTTCATTGAGCTCATCTGGATCAGTTGTACTCGGCCTCAGCATCTCAAGCTCCGACCACAAAGCCTTAAACTTTCTAAGGTGCTTTATGAACTCCATATCTTCTTGTGCTAGACTGTTGATAGCTCGCTTGATATCAAACACCCGAGTAAGGTTTGAAATGTTCCCATACACCTTCTGGAGTTTATCCCACAGGTCCTTTGCCTTCTAACAGTAGCTGTATGCCTCTAAGATCGACGGATCTAGAGAGCTTTGAAGGATATACATCACCAGGTTGTCTTCCTGGATCCACTTCACTTCCTCAAACACAACAATCTCCTTGTCGCCTTCATGAGTAATGAGTTTTGGAGCTTCATCCTCGAGGATGTGGTTCCATAAACCCTTACTCGCCACTGCTGTCTTCACTACACGAGACCATAGCAGGTAGTTTCCTCCCTTGAGAGTCACTAGAATCACCGTAATCTTTGTTCCCTCCATCTTGAATCTTCATGGATGAAAAAGGTGTTCTTGAGTGTTCTTGAGTAAGAGATAAATTCAAAACCTAGATTCAAGTGAACCTGGCTCTAATACCATGAAAACTAAAGAAGTATCTGAGTTTATAAGAGTAATAGAGACTTTGAGAGAGATTAGAAGAGATTTGGAGACTGAAGATCGTGACTTTACTAAGAACCCATTTCTGGAAAAGAATAACACTAGAGATAAAGAAGAGACTCGAATACTTTGCTTAATTATTAATCTGTGAATGAGTTACAATATATAGAGAAGGAAGCTTAGGTCTAATCCTATCCGTAAACGGTCACTAAATGAAAGAAGATTAGGAGGTAAATGTGGATACACCAAAAGGAGAGCGCGCATAGTATTTGAATACTTGGCTGAGGTTCCTTGATGCCTTCTCCTTTCCAGCACGAGCCAGGCTGTCAAGGAAGACCTTACCTTATCCATAAGGTCCACTTATCTTTTGTGCTGAGTTGAAAAGTAATCGGATCAGGTTAACTCTGCCAGGTAAACTGATTTTACATTTGGTCGACCTTTTCACCATTTGGTCGACCCAAAGGTGTACGGACTTGTACGGACACTTGTACGACCTTGTACCGACACCCTCATTTCTTCTTCCCTTGATTTCACAAGCCTTCTCTAATCTTTGTATCCTCATTTCTTATTTGGTTCAACATGGCAGTCTACTTCAATGTGCTTGGTCCTTTCATGGAAGAATGATTTGCTGGCAATGTGAATGGCTACTTGATTGTCACATTGCATTATTGGGTGATTTTGTCTCAATTCCCAAGTCTTCAAGAAATCCCTTGATCCATATCAACTCATTGGTAAGCTTCCTCATAGCTCTATACTCTGCCTCGACACTTGAACATGATACAACCTTCTGCTTCTTGCTTTTCCAAGTCACCAAATTGCCTCCAATGAAGGTGCAATAACCAATAGTTGATTTCCAATCAACCCTATCTCCTGTCCAATCAGCATCACAATATCCTACGATTTCAGTGCTTCCATTGCAAGCCATCCATACACCTTGACTAGGAGTTTCTCTCAAGTATCTCAAGATCCTCTCCACCATGTTCTAGTGATGAACCTTAGGAGCTTGCATATGCTGACTGACTTGGTTCATAGCAAAACACACATCCGGGCGAGTCATGGTTAGATATATAAGCTGCCCAACCATTCTCCTATACTTCTTAACATCTTCGAAAAGAGTGTTCTCATACTCCCCCTCTCGCAGTACCTTATAGCCTTCTTCCAATGGTGTCTTGGCCTGTCTTCCTCCAAGGTTTCCTGCCTCATTGAAAAGATCAAGTGTGTACTTCCTTTGGGATAAGAAACCCCTCTTTAGAGCGACATATGTCAATCCCTAGGAAGTACTTCAACTCTCCCAAATCCTTGATATCAAATGCTTATTTAAGAAAAGTTTTGGCTGAGAGAATACCTTCTTTGTCACTGCCTGTGATAATAATGTCATCTACATATACTAGAATGACCACAATGCCTTGCTGACTAGTTAGTGTGAAGAGGGTGTGATCAGCTTCAGACCTCACAAAGCCTCTTCCATTCAATGTTGTACTCAACTTGTGATACCAGGCTCTTGGTGATTGCTTCAAGCCATAGATTGCCTTCTTCAATCTCAATACATTCCCTGATTTGACAAGGTTTTCGAGGCCAGGGGGTGGTCGCATGTACACTTCATCTTCCAACTTTCCCTGTAGGAATGCATTCTTCACATCCATTTGCCATAGATCCCATTCCAAGTTGACAGGAAGTAAGCGAACAATCCTTATTGTATGCAGTTTGGCCACATGTGCAAATGTAATAATGTAGTCCTCCCCATATGTATGAGTGAACCCCCTTGTTACCAGCTTTATCTTGCTCCTTTCCACCTTTCCATTAGCTAGATACTTGATTGTGAAGACCCATCTACTTGTCACGGTATTCTTGCCATTGGGAAGTTCAGCTTCATACCATGTATCACTCACAATCATTGCATTGGTCTCATTCCCAACAGATTCTCTCTACTCCTCATGTTCCATGGCTTCTTCATATGATCTTGGAATGTATTCCTGATTCAATTCCCCAATGAATACTTGATGTTAATCTTGATAATGAGCAAGTGAACACACTGCACTTATTGGATGAGCCACTGCTTCAGTATTGACGTACACTCTCGTGTTGATCCAGTTTGATGCACATTTCTTGATCCTTGTACTGGTTCTTAGTGGTGGAACCTGGTATGCCTCTTCTTCTTCATGAAATTGAGTAGGTTCCGGTTCAGGTCAGTTTCTTGTCCTTCAACACCATCATAATCATGACCTTCTGAACCTTGTTGAACTTCTGGTACATGTCCATTGCCCCCTTCAGGATCAGGATGAGTGAGTTCTTCAGATTCTTGTTCAGTCTCTTGATATGGAGAAGCTGCTTTGGTGGTATCCTTTTCTTTTGTGAGACTGATTTCAAGACTTTCCATAATAATTCTCAGGTTATTGGCCTTGTCTGATGCTTGAGACATATCTTTGAGCTCGTTCCAATTCTTCTTAGCATAAAACCTTTTGCCTTCTATAAACTTCACATCTCTGGATATATGTACTCTTCTTGTTTTAGGATTGTAGTGTTGAAATAAGTGAGTACATGAAGACATTAATACCAAGAAGAGATCAAGAGAAGAGAGGAAGAAGACTTGAAGAAGACTCAGGCAGTTTGAAACTCAAAACTAGATCTGCTGGAAAACAGCTGTCATGCACTTATGTTTCTCTCTCTCTCTCTCTCTTCTATCTGTCTTTAAAACTCTTGTAAAGCCACGAAAATGAGAATAAGAAGCTGAGTATTCTCTCCATTCTCTCTATTCTCTTTATTCTCCCTATTCTCTGTATTTTTCTCTAAAGATTTCATGGTATCAGAGCCTGGTTACTGATAATCTGGGTGTGTGTTCTTCATTTAACAGTAAAGGTTGAAACTTTCTAGAGATTCAAGGAAAGTTTGAAGTTTGAAGCTTTCTTTCACTAGATCTAAAGTCTTTTCTGGTCGATTCATCTCAAAGTCTCAACCTTTCCTGGATTTAAAACTCGAGTGTTCTTCAGCTTCATAAAGACTCAAGCTTTTCCAGATCTGTTTTTTTTCTTTTTTGAAAAATCTGGGTTCTTTCTTGAGTGTTCTTGGTGTTCTTGAGAGTTCTTGGTGTTCTTGAGTGCTTTTGGCGTTCTGGGTTTGGTCAAGTCTTTCTGATGAAGACAACCAGTCTCAACAGTGAAAGAAAGCAAAGATCTAGTTTTTCAGTGAAGACTGAAGAGGAAAATGGTGGAATCTGGTCCAGATGGGCAAAGGCAGCTTTGGGAAGCTGTATGCTGTGGAGAAGTCATGTAAAGAAGAAACCTTTAAGAGAAATGGCTACAGAAGAAGGTCAGGCGTGGAGTCTGAAGTATGAAGAAAGAGCTGTTCAAGAAATCAGTACAAGGGGTGAGATTGTAACAGCTTATGGGAGTAGATCCAATCTGAGAAAAAGAAAGGAAGAACTCCAGAAGATTGTTCAGCATACACATGAGATGTGTAAGAAGAACAAGAAACAAACTTTGATTTGGAATGGTGCAAGATGCAAGAAGGGAAGGCTGAGGAGACTTTCCATGACTTGGATCAGAAGGAAAAATACTCAAAGGAAGAGTAGAAAGGCTGGTCAGTTAAAAGGAGATATGGAGGTCAAAATGGCCAAGAAAGCTGTGCAACAGATGATTAGAGGAGAGTGCTCTTACTCTGCCTACATGGGTAGCTCAGTGGAGAAGAAAGTGGATATGAGACATCAGGAGACCACAGGAGCTGATGGTTTCGTTACCAGGAAGGAATGGGAAGGATACATAAAGGAAATCCAAGCCTTGGTCACTGCCAAGAAGCGCAGCAGACAGTCCAATGCTAATGAAGAGATCACTAAGCCTATCATCATTGACTCTAGAGCAACGCATCACATGATCAGTGATAGGAGCTTGATGAGTGACATTAAAGCCACTACAGGAAGTGTTAAGATAGCCAATGGTGATCAGATTCCAATAGAGGGGATAGGAAACTTGAAACTGTTTGAGAAGGATTCAGCTGCTTTCTACCTGCCTAGGTTTACATCCAATTTGATATCTGTGAAGAGGGCAACAGTGGACCTTAATTGTCAAGTTGTCTTCAGGCCAAATGAGGTGGAGTTTCAAGACCTGGAGTCTGGACAAGTTATTGGTAGAGGAGATGTCAAAAATGAGCTCTACCACCTTCACACAACTAAGCTCTCTAAACCCCTTTAACTCTGTTTGTTTAAGTAGTGCTACTGATAGGATTGAAAGCATTACTTGGCATGCTAGGTTGGGTCATCCTCATACTCGAGCAATAGAACTGATTCTTCCTGCTTTATCATTCAATCATTTAGAGTGTGAGGCTTGCATATTAGGGAAGCACTGTAGGACTGTTTTCCCAGCATCTGAAACTATATATGGGAACTGCTTTGATCTAGTTCACTCTGACGTGTGGACATCCCCATGTGTGTCTAGGGACAATCAGAAGTATTTTGTGACATTCATTGATGAAAAGTCTAAATACACTTGGATCACTTTGCTTCCATCTAAGGATAGAGTTCTGGATGCCTTTATAAACTTCCAAGCATATGTTACTTGTTGACATGAAGAAATGAATGGCAGAATTTAGGAGATCAAGACAAGAAGAGTGTTCTGGATGATTAAGAGTGTCTTGGAAGGCAAGTAAAGGAGTGGGACGAGTTTAAATATGCTCTCTGGTCTCCCTAAGCTCTGAAATATATTAAACAAGTGGAAGCAACTTGCTGGAGACGTTGGAGGGTTGTGACAAACCAAAGTCACATGTTTTGCTAAGGAAGAAAGAAACAAAGGAGCTGTCCCTTTCTGTCCAGCTGAGTGTGCCCTGCCCAGACCAGAGCATCTTCAGAGTCCATTTGTTTATTAATTCTTATTGTCTGTCTACCTCTATTTAAAGACACCTTTGTAACCTAATTGAAGCAAGAAAATCATTTCTATCCTTTTCTCTCTTTGAATTTCGAAATCTCTCTCTCTCTCTCTCTCTCTCTTGTTCTTCATGTTCTTCATTCTCCAGCAGTAAACTACTTCTAAATCTCTCATTCTAACATAAATCTCACATGGTATCAGAGCAGTATGTTCTTGAGACCTAACTCTTCTTATTCTCTTTTCTTTCTTCCGCTAAATCTCTGAGTTTTTTCATTTCTATTTTTGGCAAAGTTCATCTTGTTCTTCAGCTGTTCATCATTTCCAGCTCCAGAAATTGCCAAAAATGGAAAAGATAATTTCGACCAAGAAAATGAAGAAGGAGAATCTCATTCCAGTGACCCTAGAGGGTCCTAACTATCTTTTATGGTCAAGAGTGGCCAGAGTTACCTTGGGAAGTCATGGACTTTGGGACAGCCATATCATGGAGGCTGAAACTTCAAAGAGGATGGCTCAAGAGGATAGTCAGGCTACTTGCCTGAAGCATGAAGACAAGTGGGTTCAAGAGGAACAGCAAACACTTGGAATTATACACAGCTCTCTGTCTGAACAGATCTTGGAGGATCATTATCACCTTAGAACCGCCAAGAGTTTATGGGAGAAGCTTCAAAATGTTTATGGGAATCTATGGGAGAGTCTTCAAGCTGTCTATGAGCAAGACAAAGTTTTCAGTCTTCTCCTAAACCTGGATTCACCCTGCAATAGTCTGATAAGTTATATCATTCGAGAAAGGAAGCTTCCAAGTTCCCTAGGAAGCCAGTCAAGTACATTTAAGCTCAAGGAGTTTGAGCATCAAGTAATTACAGGAAGAACCATGTATTCAGCACTCTGTGGTGATTCTAATGAAGGAGGAACATGGAGGAGTATGGCAGGGGCGACCAATTCTGATAGTCCAGTGACCAGAAGAGACTTTGATTCCTTTATAAAAGCTGCCAAGGCCCTTATCTCACCCAAGGAGGTTGGTAAATATTATCCTGACTCTAAACCCATCATTATAGATTCAGGAGCTAGCCATCACATGATTAGTGATAGGAACCTGGTTAGTAATATCAAACCTGCCTCAGGGAATGTTCTTATAGCAAATGGTGATAAGGTTAAGATAGAAGGGATAGGGAACCTTAGGCTGTTTGATAGAGAATCCACTGCCTTATATATGCCTCAGTTTACATCAAACTCGCTATCAGTTAAAAGGGCAACCGTGGACCTGAATTGTCAAGTTCTTTTTAGACCTGATGAGGTTGAATTTCAAGACCTGAAGACAGGGCAGGTAATTGGAAAAGGGTACAGCCATAAGGAACTATATCACCTAGAAAAGACTAAGGTTTCTGGAGCATCTCCTGCTCACTGCCTAGTCAGTACTTCTAATGAGATTGAGAGCATCATATGGCACTCCAGATTGGGACATCCTCACACTAGAGCTTTGAACTTGATGTTTCCGGGTATGGTGGTTCAGAATGATGATTGTGAAGCCTGCATCTTGGGGAAGCATTGTAGAACAGTCTTTCCAAGGTCTAGCACTATCTATGAGAAGTGTTTCGACCTGATTCACTCTAATGTGTGGACAGCGCCTTGTATGTCCAGAGAGAATCACAAGTATTTTGTCACCTTCATTGATGAGAAGTCCAAATACACATGGGTGACTCTGATTCATTCAAAAGACAGGGTGCTGGAGGCATTCAAGAACTTCCATAACCATGTCCTCACCCATTTCAATGCCAAGTTGAAGATCCTCAGGTCTGATAATGGTGGAGAGTACACTAGTCAAGCTTTCAAGCAATACTTGGCTCAGCATGGGGTGATACATCAAACCAGCTACCCTTACACACCACAACAAAATGGGGTGGCTGAGAGGAAAAATAGGCACCTAATGGAGGTGGCCAGAAGCATGATGTTTCATACAAGTGTGCCTAAAAGGTTTTGGGGAGATGCAGTCTTGACAGCATGTTATTTGATCAATCGAGTTCCCACCAGAGTTCTCCAAGATCACTCACCATTTGAGGTACTCAACAAAACCAGACCATCTATTGACCATATGCGTGTGTTTGGGTGTCTTTGTTTTGTATTAATACCAGGTGAACAAAGGAACAAATTAGAAGCAAAGAGTACAAGGGAAATGTTCATTGGATACTCCCCAAACCAGAAAGGTTACAAATGCTATGAACCAGAGACTAGGAGAGTCATGGTGTCTAGAGATGTGAAGTTTGTAGAATCAAGAGGATACTACAATGATAAGATTTGGGAGGATCTAGAGAACCTATCTCAATCAGCTTCTGATAGAGCAAGCAATCTTAGGAGAGTGATGGAAAGCCTTGGGGTCAGTATGCCTGAAGCAAGAATGGAACCTGAACCAAAAGGGTATACACCAGAAGCTGATAAAAGGGTGGAGACTGAAACTGGTTCCAGCAATGATGAAGTTGAGGTTCAGGTGGTTCCTCACCTTGACCATATGGGGGACAATACTGCTGAGCCAACACAACCAGAAAACTCAGCAAGAATTCATGGCCAAGCTGAGCAACAAGATCAAGAGGAATCAGTGGTAAATGAGGGTCAGTCCTCAGATGATGCAGAAGCTGTTCCAGAAGAAGTAACACCACCAGTACTAAGGAGGAGTACTAGGCTCAGAAAACCTGCTTCTAATTGGACCAACACAAGGGTTTATTTCAACTCTCAAGCAGTTGTCCATCCTACTCAAGCAACATGCTCCCTAGCTCAATATCCTATGGATCATCATGCCTTCATCACTAACCTTGATGAGGCTTACATACCAAGGTCATATGAAGAGGCTATGGCAATTAAGGAATGGAGAGATTCAGTAGGAGATGAGATGGGTGCTATGGAGAAGAATGGAACCTGGTTTGAAACTGAACTTCCCAAAGGCAAGAAGGCAGTAACAAGCATGCTGCTGTTCACAATTAAGTACTTAGCCAATGGGAAACCTGAGAGGAAGAAGACCAGGCTGGTAGCAAGAGGCTACACTCAAGTATATGGTGAGGACTATCTCGAAACCTTTGCACCAGTGGCAAAGCTTCACACCATAAGGATTTTGCTCTCTCTTGCTGTGAATTTGGAATGGGATCTTTGGCAAATGGATGTCAAGAATGCATTCCTACAAGGAGAGCTAGAAGATGAGGTATACATGCGTCCACCACCTGGTATGGAAGGCATGGTTAAACCAGGCAATGTCTTGAGGCTTAGGAAAGCAATCTATGGTCTGAAACAATCTCCAAGAGCCTGGTATCACAAACTGAGCACAACCCTTAATGGAAGAGGGTTTGTGAAATCTGAGGCTGATCACACCTTGTTTACTCTCACCAGCCAGAAAGGGATCATTGTGATCCTCATTTATGTGGATGATATCATTATCACAGGCAGTGATAAAGAGGGGATCAGCTCCACCAAAGCTTTTCTCAAGGCAACATTTGATATCAAGGATTTGGGAGAGCTCAAATATTTTCTAGGGATTGAGATGTGTAGATCCAAGGAGGGACTGTTTCTGTCCCAAAGGAAATACACTCTTGATGTATTAAAGGAAGCTGGAGATCTTGGTGGTAGAGCTGCTAAAACACCTCTAGAGGAGGGGTACAAAGTGATGCGTGAGGGGGAGATTGAAGATAAGGCATATGAAGATGTGAAGCACTATAGAAGGATGGTGGGAAAACTCATATATCTCACTATCACAAGACCAGATGTGTGCTTTGCAGTGAACCAAGTGAGCCAGCATATGCAAGCTCCTAAGATGCACCATTGGAACATGGTGGAAAGGATTCTGAGGTACTTGAGAGAAGCACCAGGGCAAGGAGTTTGGATGGGTTGCAACAAGAGTACTGAGATAGTAGGCTATTGTGATGCTGATTGGGCTGGAGATAGGGTTGATAGGAGATCAACTACTGGTTATTGCACATTTATTGGAGGCAACTTGGTAACTTGGAAGAGCAAGAAGCAAAAGGTGGTTTCATGTTCAAGTGCTGAGGCAGAATATAGAGCCATGAGAAAGCTTACAAGTGAGCTAATTTGGATCAAAGGACTGCTTAAGGATTTGGGAGTTGAGACCGCAACACCAATCACTATGTATTGTGATAACCAGGCTGCTATACACATTGCTAGCAATTCAGTCTTTCATGAGAGGACTAAACATATTGAGGTGGATTTTCACAAGGTAAGACAAGCTGTGGAGCAGAGGATCATCTTACCTTGCTACACAAGAAGTGAAGACCAGCTAGCTGATATCTTCACAAAGGTTGCGAGTACTAAGGTCTGTGAGTTCATTCATCCAAAGCTTGGGCTCATAGACCTCACATGTCACTGAGCTCTCCTCCATGAAATGTTCTACTCTTTTTCCTTGGCTTGGTTTTTCTCCCATGTGGTTTTACCTAGCTGAGGTTTTAATGATGGAATGCTTCATGGCTTCCAAGCTTGACTTGTTCCACATGGTCAAGCTTGAGGGGGAGTGTTGACATGAAGAAATGAATGGCAGAATTTAGGAGATCAAGACAAGAAGAGTGTTCTGGATGATTAAGAGTGTCTTGGAAGGCAAGTAAAGGAGTGGGACGAGTTTAAATATGCTCTCTGGTCTCCCTAAGCTCTGAAATATATTAAACAAGTGGAAGCAACTTGCTGGAGACGTTGGATGGTTGTGACAAACCAAAGTCACATGTTTTGCTAAGGAAGAAAGAAACAAAGGAGCTGTCCCTTTCTGTCCAGCTGAGTGTGCCCTGCCCAGACCAGAGCATCTTCAGAGTCCATTTGTTTATTAATTCTTATTGTCTGTCTACCTCTATTTAAAGACACCTTTGTAACCTAATTGAAGCAAGAAAATCATTTCTATCCTTTTCTCTCTTTGAATTTCGAAATCTCTCTCTCTCTCTCTCTCTCTCTCTCTCTCTCTCTTGTTCTTCATGTTCTTCATTCTCCAGCAGTAAACTACTTCTAAATCTCTCATTCTAACATAAATCTCACATTACTAACCATTACAATGCTACTGTGAAGGTACTAATGTCTGATAATGGAGGTGAATACACCAGTCATGCCTTCAAGAATCACATGGATAAGCATGGAATAGTGCATCAGACCAGCTGTCCCTACACGCCACAGCAGAATGGGGTTGCTGAAAGGAAGAATAGACACTTGATGGAGGTTGCTAGATCCATGATGTACCACACCAATGTCCCTAGGCGTTTCTGGAGTAATGCTGTTCAGACTGCTTGCTATCTCATCAATAGGATCCCAACTAAGGTACTGAAGAATCTGTCTCCATATGAAGTGTTGAACAAGACCAAGCCTTACATAGATCATCTGAGAGTCTTTGGGAGTCTATGCTATGTCTTGGTTCCTGGAGAACAGAGAAACAAGCTGGATGCAAAGAGCACTAGAGCTATGTTCATTGGGTACTCAGTAACCCAAAAAGGATATAAGTGCTATGATCCAGTAACAAGGAGAGTATTGGTATCCAGGGATGTGAAGTTCATGGAAACAAAGGGGTATTATGAGGAGAAGAACTGGAAGGACCTAGAGGATATGTCTAATGAACCAGAGAATAAGGCAGTGAATCTGAGGAACCTATTGGAGAAGCTTGGGATAGACATGTCCCAGAATCAGGAGATAAGAAGGAACACTCCTTCTGATCAGGTTAGAGAAGCTGAAAGAATAATCCCTCTTGATCATGAGAGGGGGAGTGAATCTGAATCAAGTGTGCAAGAGCAGCACCAAGAGGATTCAGCACATCATGATCAAGATGTGGCTCAGTCAAGTGAAGATGAGCAGGAAGAATATCACGACCCAGAGGAGGTTAATGATACAGAAGCAGAGGATCAGACTCAAGTTCAGCCATTGCGGAGGAGTGAAAGGTTGAAGAATAGGATGCCAGAAACAGAAACTCAAGAAGAAACTCAAGAAGAGGTTCAGCCTCTGCGAAGAAGCACTAGGGAGAGAAAGGATCCTTCCAACTGGGTAAACACGAGAGTGTACTACAATGCCCAGGCTGTGAAGCATCCTTCTCAAGCTGTGTGTTCCTTTGCAGAGTATCCAGAAGAACACATGGTGTTTATGTGTAATCTGGATGAAAGTGACATTCCAAGATCCTATGAGGAAGCTATGAAGGACAAGGAATGGAGAGAGTCAGTGGGCAGTGAAAGGGATGCAATGATCAAGAATGACACTTGGTATGAGAGTGAACTACCGGAAGGGAAGAAGGCTGTGACTAGTAGATGGATCTTCACAATCAAGTATCTAGCAAATGGAAAGGTTGATAGGAAGAAGACCAGATTGGTAGCAAGAGGGTTTACACAAACCTATGGAGAAGATTACATTGACACATTTGCTCCTGTTGCCAAGCTACATACAGTTCGAATCATCCTATCAGTTGCAACCAATTTGGAGTGGGATTCGTGGCAGATGGATGTGAAGAATGCTTTCTTGCAAGGAAAGCTTGAGGATGAAGTATATATGCATCCTCCTCCTGGTTTTGAGTATCTAGTAAAGCCAGGAAATGTTTTGAGATTGAAGAAGGCTATATATGGGCTGAAACAATCACCAAGGGCATGGTATAGGAAGCTAAGCACTACTCTGAATGGAAGAGGCTTCAGGAAGTCTGAATTAGACCATACTCTCTTCACCTTAACAGGACCTTCAGGGATCATTGTTATTCTGGTGTACGTGGATGATCTGATCATCACAGGGAATGATAAGGCAGGGATTCAAGCCACTAAAGACTTTCTCAAGTCTGTGTTTGATATCAAGGACTTGGGGGAGATGAAGTACTTCTTGGGTATTGAGATATGCAGATCTAAGGAGGGTCTGTTCATGAATCAGAGGAAGTATACTCTAGATATGGTAAAGGGAGCTGGCGTGCTTGGAGGAAAGACAGCCAAGACACCTCTTGAAGAGGGGTACAAGGTTTTACTTGAGGGGGAGATTGAAGAAAAACAACTGTTTGAGGATGCTAAACTTTACAGGAAGATGGTTGGAAAACTGATATACTTGACTATCACAAGACCAGATATATGCTTTGCAGTGAATCAAGTAAGTCAGCATATGGAGGCTCCAAAGGTCCATCACTGGAAAATGGTTCATAGGATACTGAGGTACTTGAGTGGAACTCCTGGACAAGGAGTTTGGATGGGATGTAATGGCAGTACAGAAGTAGTTGGGTATTGTGATGCTGATTGGGCAGGAGATAGAGTGGATAGGAAATCAACTACTGGGTATTGTACATTCGTTGGAGGAAACCGGGTTACTTGGAAGAGTAAGAAGCAAAAGGTTATCTCCTGCTCAAGTGCTGAGGCGGAGTATAGAGCTATGTTGAAGCTGACAAATGAGCTGGTATGGATCAAAGGTATTCTCAAGCATCTGGAGATTGAACACACCTCTCCTATGACAATACATTGTGATAATCAAGCAGCAATTCATATTGCATCTAACTCAGTCTTCCATGAGAGAACTAAGCACATAGAAGTTGATTGTCATAAGGTGAGGCAGATGATTGTCTCAGGAGTGACATTGCCATGCTATACAAGGAGCGAAGATCAACTTGCGGATGTGTTCACCAAGGCTGCGAGATTAAAGACAATGGAGTCCATCCTTTCAAGGTTGGGACTCATTGATCTTACTCCAAACAACTGATCCCCTCGTCATGAGGTCTTTACTCTTTTCCTTATCAAGGTTTTATCCCTAAAGAAGATTTTCTTTGGTAAGGTTTTTAATGAGGAAGATCTCATGGCATTCCAAGCTTGACTTGTTCCACATGGTCAAGCTTTAGGGGGAGTGTTGAAATAAGTGAGTACATGAAGACATTAATACCAAGAAGAGATCAAGAGAAGAGAGGAAGAAGACTTGAAGAAGACTCAGGCAGTTTGAAATTCAAAACTAGATCTGCTGGAAAACAGCTGTCATGCACTTATGTTTCTCTCTCTCTCTCTCTCTTCTATCTGTCTTTAAAACTCTTGTAAAGCCACGAAAATGAGAATAAGAAGCTGAGTATTCTCTCCATTCTCTCTATTCTCTTTATTCTCCCTATTCTCTGTTTTTTTCTCTAAAGATTTCATGTAGCACTTGTATCCTTTCGGTGTTGATGAGTATCCAATGAACATGCTCTTTTCCTCTAGCTTGTTTTTTTTCTCCTGGTATCAAAACAAAGCAGGCGCATCCAAATACTCTGAAGTGATGAATATATGGTCTGGTTTGGTTCACAACTTCATAAGGAGAGATGTCCTCAGCACCTTGGTAGGAATCTGGTTGATTAGATAGCATGTCGCTACCACATCATCAATCGACAATCTCTTAGGCACATTTTGTTAGAATGTGAATCTTGAAGACCAACCATGGAGGCTAACCAACTGGTGGAATCCAAACTAGCTAGTCACTGGACACTGAGATCTACTGTAAAATGAATGACCCAAGATGGCTGACCCAAAACGGGCAGACCAAAGAGGTAGACCAACGGTGACCGAAGATGGCAGTATTATACTCACGCTGACAACAAGAGGCAAACCGACATCACCTCTGAAAGACAGCTTAGATGGAGAAAGCAAGAAGGAAAGATGAAAGTGGTGGTTGAAGTGATTCACAAGGAGAGGAAATCAAGATATGTGCACAAGTGTTCTCATTGTGCAAGATAGGCTTTCATATTCATATCTAGCCTATCTTGAGGAGGAGTGTTGAAATTAGAAAACCCGGAAGAGCTGAACCAAGTGGCAGGAGGAAAATCTCTTCATATGGTGCAAAGGATGGCTTGAGTGACACAAGCTACTGACTAAACTCCAAAGACAACAAGGAAGAGCACAAGAGTGAATGTGTGGAGTAAAGCGCCTATTATGAGTGTGAAGGAGAGCTTTGGGGCAGTAAAGCTATTAATCATTTGGAGCAGAGTTAGGGCAAAAATGGAGATCTTCACGGATCCATTTGAGTGTGCCAATCACTCATGCTCCAGAGAAAAAGAAGAATGAAGAAGGTGCATGAGAAGAGCAAACACACATTACCTTGTGCAGATTGGTGTGAGGAAAGATTTCAGTGTAGCCCAATCAGGTTGTCTACACAAGTTTCCCCCAAAGAAGAGTTCAATAGCATGATGAACCAAGAACAAGACCAGCCCACCTATCAGAATACAGAAGAACCAGCAGCCCAATATGCTTATGGAGAAGTAAAGCCCAATCCTTATAAAGAATAGAAGTCCACCAAGCATGAAGAGAGGCCAAGAGAATAACAGGCCCAATATTGATCCAATAAGGAGAAATAGCCAAGCACACAAGCTTGTGACAAGCATGTGAAGAAAAGTCAATAATAGTAGGCTAAGCTCATTATGCTTACTTCTGAAGGTGGAAAGTTGCTTAGATATTTCTGTGGGAAACTAGAGGTGGCGCACTTTTTTACTCCTTGTTTTAGCTCCTGGTTTCACTTTGAATCATAATCAAGTGGCAACTAGTCTGACATGTGTTAGCTGTAGGCTTAAGCATTCAGTCTATGTTTTCTGTATAAATATGTATGTTTTCTTATCAATGAAAACTAAGAAAGCTATTGAGCTTCTTCCCCCTTATGCTCATGTACTCCACCATATATGTTTGTGGTTACAAATCCTTAAATTTCAACACATTTTCATGGAACATAATTGATATAGCCATCTCCATTAGATGCATATTCTTCCTTTTAGCCACTCCATTTTAATGAGGAGTATAAGGGCAGCTTGTTTGATGAACTATGCATTTTTTTGCCAGATGATTCTTGAATGCATGGCTTATATATTCTCCTCCATTATCTGACATTAGTACCTTCACAGTAGCCTTAAATTGGTTAGTAACATAAGATTGCAAGTTCAAAAAAGCATCTAACACAAGATCCTTAGAAGGCAGCAAAGTGATCCAAGTGTATTTTTATTTTTCATCAATAAAGGAGACAAAATTCTTATGGTTATCTCTAGAAATACAAGGTGAGGTCCAAACGTCAGAGGGAACTATGTCAACGCATTTCTCATAAATGGTTTCTAATGTTGGAAATACAGAATTACTATGCTTTCTTAAGATGCATGCCTCACATTCTAAGTGGTTAAATGACACATCAGGCATAATGATCTCTAATGCACGGGTGTGAGGCTGACCTAATCAAGCATGCCAAGTAGTTCTATCACACACAGATGAGTTACTGATCATGCATAAATGAATAGGAGTTGAGGTTTTTGAGGGCTTGGTCTTTTGGAGATGGTATAAACCAACTTGACTGTTTCCTTCACCAATCACCTTCCCTTTCTTAAGATCCTGAAACTCAACATCATTAGGCCTATAAACCACCTGGCAATTCAGGTCAATTGTTGCCTTTTTCACCGAAAGAAGGTTAGAGGCAAAACTTGGCATGTAGAAGGCAGTAGATTCCCTATCAAACAGCTTGAGGTTCCCTATTCCTTCTATCATCACCTTATATCCATTAGCTAATACTACATTCCCTAAGACAGGCCTAATATCAGTAATAAGATTCCTATCACTAATCGTATGATGACTAGCTCCTGAATCTATTATGATTGGGATAGAGATAAGGGAATGTGTACCAGACTTCTTGGAGGAGATAATGGCTTATGCTGCTTTGATTAGTGGTTCAATGTCACACATTCTTATGGGGCCATCATTGATAACTGTCTTGTTCCAAGTTTCTCCTTCCTTAGCATCACTGGTAAAGGTTGAGTACAGAGATACACCTTTAAGACATGGGGCCTCATGCTCCTTCGAGTTTCATTTCATTAGACTTTAGAGTAAACAAGCTTGATTTGGTTCTCTTTCTGACATGTCTTTTCTTAGGCTTCTTGTATCCAGGTAACAACACCATCCTTTCTTTCTTTTCTGTGCATATCCTTGAAGGCTGATTTCTGTTCTCTAGTAAAGAGAGTGTGAGACACTTGTTCTCTTTGAATTAGAGAACACACGTCATCCAGGTTAGGCAGCTTGTCTTCCCTTAAAATATGCTTGACCAGTTGGTTGTAGGATAGGTTTAGATTCAAAAGAAGACTGAAGACCTTCTCTTGTTCATATCTTTCTGTTATGACATCCACATCAACAGAGAAATGTCTCAGCGTATCCAACTCTGCCCATAGGCTTCTGAACTTGCCAAAGTATTGATTAAAATCTACTCCTTCCTGGCTGAAGTTGTTGATTATCCTCTTGACTTCAAATACTCTGCTCAGGTTGGACAGATTTCTGTATCTTAAGACTCTCCCATAAATTCTTGGTAGTTTCACAATGTGAGTAAGCTTCCAAGATTGATTCTGAGAGATGGTTGTGAATGATCTCAAGTGCTAGCTGATTTTCTTGGACCCACTTGTCTTCATTCTTCAGGTCACAAGCATGACTATCCTCTTCAACCATCCTCTGTGAAGCTTCAGCCTTCATAATGGGGCTGTCCCAAAGTCCATGATTTCCCAACGTTACTATGGCCACTCGTGACCATATTATGTAGTTAGGACCCTCAAGGGTTACTGGAATAAGGCTTCTTATCTTCATTTCAATGGCTGGTTTTCTTTTATCCACTGGACAAAGCTATGAACCAATGGATAGAGATAAACCTCCCAGAAATTTGAAGAACATATCAGAATAGAATAATTCAAATGTCAAGAGAATTCAAATGACAAGAGTGTTTCAAAATAGGAGAGTTATCAAGAAAAACAGAGTTATCAAGAAGTTTTCAAAACCAAACAGATATAGAAATAGAGTAGACCAAGAATGAAGAATAGAGTAGACAAAACTGAGTGAAAATGTTTTAATTTGCGGAAGTGAGGTGAGAGTGAGGTTTCAAGAGCTTAATGCTCTGATACCATGTTAGAATTGATGAATTATGAGTATTAGAATGAGTAACAAGAGCATAATGGTGAAGAAATGATGGAGAATGATGAAGAATAAGTAAGAGAGAGTTTCTGGACGATTTTGGAGAGAGAGAGAGAGAGAGAGAGAGAGAGGGAGTAAAGAGAGAATGGTAGAAATGGAGATTATACTCCTTGCTTGCATTCAAAACATTCAAACAACATATATAGAGAGTTTAGACAATGACAGAAATAATAAACAAAGGAAAACAATAAAATAAGGTCCTTTGGTCCAGATTGAGAGTGAAAGCACACAACAACTCTTTTCTCCTTAAATTAGACATGTGATCTTCTCCTCTTGACTTTTCAAACTTGTCCAAGCATACTCCAACGGTCTTCTGCCTTCTGAAGTCATCCTTCACGTGTTCTCTTACTGCCTTAACTCCCAAAGCAAGTTAGGTCAAGATAGATTGCTTGTGGAGTAAGACTGTACAGACTAACTCCCACTTCAAGTATTTGGAGCATCTCTTCTCTTTGTCTATTTTATTTATTTTTGGTTCTTAATCATTGGAAGGCCTTGACAGTATGATAAGCAAGCCATCCATGATGGGTTCACAAATCACCATTCTTTCACCCATAGAGAGAAGAAGATTGTTCCCGCTCCCTTATCACCTCAGGAGGTTCATCCACACCAAGTTCAACTCAAGCTCAGGAGACAAGAAGCTAAAGATAAAGAGAAATCACATGATGGAAAGAAAGACAAGGAGATTCACCTCACGGCCAAAAACAATGAGGTTAAGAAAGCTATGTATCTCCAACAGTCAATGCTTTTGTTTGTCTTTAAAGGAGCGGTAATGAACTCATCTGACCATGAACCGGTGACTGAGTTTAAGTTTCTTTTGCAGGAGTTTGCTGATGTATTTCTAGAAGAGAGCCCCAATGGACTGCCACCAATCAGAGGGATTGAACATCAAATAGATCTTCTTCCTGGAGCTTCTTTTCCCAATCGACCAGCTTATATAACCAATCCTGAAGAGACTAAAGAACTACAGAGACAGGTTGATGAGTTGATGGAGAAAGGCCACATCAGAGAATTCATGAGTCCATGTGCTGTTCCAGTACTCTTGGTGCCAAAGAAAGATGGAAGCTGGTACATGTATGTAGACTGCAGAGCCATCAACAATATCACTTTAAAGTAAAGATATCCTATCCCTAGACTTGATGATATGTTAGATGAACTGCATGGGTCCTGTGTGTTCTCTAAAGTTGATTTAAAAAGTGGATATATCAGATTAAGATGAAAGAAGGAGATGAGTGGAAAACTGCATTTAAAACCAAACATGGGTTGTATGAGTGGCTAGTTATGCCATTTGGCCTCACTAATGCACCTAGTATATTCATGAGGTTGATGAATCATGCTATTAGAGCATTCATAGGTAACTTTCTTGTAGTTTATTTTGATGATATTCTGATGTACAAAAAGAGTTTGAATGAGCATGTGAATCATCTAAAAGCTGTTCTTGAAAAACTTAGGAAAGAGTCTCCGTTTGCTAACTTTAAAAAGTTTACTTTTGGGGCATATCACCTTGTGTTTTAAAGCTTTGTTGTTACAGCCCAGGGAATCAAGGTTGATGAAGAGAACGTGAAAGAAATCCAAGATTGGCCAAGTCTCAAGAAACATGCTTCAAACTGTATCAAATCAAGAGTTTACTTCAATGCTGAAGCAGTGGCTTATCCAATAAGTGCAGTGTCATATGATGTCTTCCAAGGTCATGCTCAGTACCCAGAGGAACATCATGTCTTCATTGGGGAATTGGATCAGTAATACATTCCAAGGTCATATGATGAAGCTATGGAACATGAAGAGTGGAGAAAGGCTGTTGGGAATGAGACTAATGCAATGATAGTTAATGGATCTTCACTATCAAGTATGTAGCTAATGGAATGGTAGAAAGGCGCAAGACTAGTCTGGTAGCAAGGGGTTTCACTCAGACATATGGGGACACCTACATTGATACATTTTCACCAGTGGCCAAGCTTCACACAATAAGGATTGTCCTCTCTCTTCCAGTTAACTTAGGATGGGATCTATGGCAAATGGTTATCAAGAATGTCTTCTTACAAGGAGAGTTGGCAGATAAAGTGTTCATGAGACCACCTCCTTGTCTGGAAAACCTTGTCAAACAAGGGAATGTACTTAGGCTGCAGAAAGCAATCAATGGCTTGAAGCAATCACCAAGGGCCTGGTATCACAAGATAAGCACAACACTCAATCGAAGAGGTTTTGTGAATTCTGAAGCTGATCACACCCTCTTCTCCCTAACCAGTCAACAAGGCATTGTGGTCATTCTAGTATATGTAGATGATATTATCATCACATGCAGTGACAAGGAAGGTATTCTCTCAACCAAAAGTTTTCTTAAATCAGTATTTGATATCAAGGATTTGGGAGAGTTGAAGTACTTTCTAGGGATTGAAATATGTCGCTCTAAAGAGGGGATTTTCTTATCCCAAAGGAAGTACACTTAATCTTCTAAATGAGGCAGGAAAACTTGGAGGAAGAAAAACCAAGACTACACTAGAAGAAGGATACAAGGTACTGCGAGAGGGAGATTTTGAGGGTACTTCTTTTGAAGATGTCAAGATGTATAGGAGGATGGTTGGGAAGCTCATATATCTAACCATCACTCAGCCAGATGCAAGTCAGTCAGCACATGCAAGCCCCTATGGTTCATCACTGGAACATGGTGGAGAGAATCTTGAGATACTTAAGAGAAGCTCATGGTCAAGGTGTATGGATGGCTTGCAATGGAAGCACAGAAATTGTAGGATATTGTGATGATGATTGGGCAGGAGATAGGGTTGATATGAGATCAACTACTGGTTATTTCACATTCATTGGATGCAACTTGGTAACTTTGAAGAGCAAGAAGCAGAAGGTTGTATCAGATCCAGTGCTGAGGCAGAGTATAGAGCTATGTGGAAGCTCACTAATGAGTTGATATGGAAAAAGGGATTGCTTGGAGACTTGGGAATTGAGACTACATCACCAATCACAATGCATTGTGATAATCAGGATGCCATTCATATTGCCAGCAACTCAGTCTTCCATGAGAGGACCAAACATATTGAAGTAGACTGTCACAAGGTTAGACAAGCTGTGGAGAAACAAATCATCCTCCCTTGTTACACAAGAAGTGAAGACCAGTTAGTTGACATCTTCACCAAGGTAGCAAGAACCAAAGACTGTGAGTTCATCCACTCTAAGTTGGGACTCATAGACATAACATCTCACTGACTCTCCTAACATGAAGGCTTCTACTCTTTTTCCTTAATGTGTTTTTCTCTCACTGGGTTTTGCACACTAAGGTTTTAATGAGGGAAGTTCTTCATGTTTCCAAGCATGACCAGTAGTCCCTATGGTCAAGCTTGAGGGGGAGTATTGAGATGAAGAACCAAAGAGATATTAACATGAAGGAATGATGAAGATAAGGTAGAAGCATGAATCAAGTTGGCTCAGATCATACAAGGCCGTACAACCTTTCTCACAATCAACCAGAAGTGAAGTGTAAGGCAAGCAAGGTCTAATATCAACCAAAGAGTGGAATGCAAATCTTCGGATGCTCTTTTGGACGTTGGAGGTCAGAGAGACGTTGGAGGAAGAGTACAAAGCAAGATCACATGTGTTGTTAAGAGATTCAAACTCTTGCACATGTCACTTTCACTCTTTGGCCTTTTGTGCCTTTGTTCTCTTTTGTTTATTCTTTGTTTATCCCTTTTGTATGTCTTTATATATCTGTAACATTGAAACTGAATCAAGAAAGGAGAATAATCTCCATTCTTACCATTCTCTCTCTACTCTCTCTCCATATTCGTCCATACATCTCCCTCTCTCAACCAGAACCATTCTTCATCATTTAATCATCATTCTTCATCATTCTGCTCATGGTTTCTCATTATACTACTCATAATTTATCAATTCTAACAATAAGAGAATGGCCAACTCCTAAAAACGTGGGAGAAGTGAGAAGTTTCATGGTCTTGCTAGATTCTTTAGGAGATTTGTGAAGGACTGTAGCACCATTGCTGCAACTCTCACTGAAGTGATCAAGAAAACTGTGGGCTTCACTTGGGGTCCAGCTCAAGAAGAGGCTTTCAATCTGTTAAAAGGAAAGTTGACTAATGCACCACTTTTTATGCTTCCTGATTTTGAAAAACTTTTGAAATTGAGTGTGATGCTTCTGGTGTAGGTATTGTGGCAATTCTAATGCAATGTTAACCTGAAGTGAGAATATGACTCACTAAAGTTCTATGTGCAAAGCTTAGGCAAAACCCCTTTGGAGACTGATCAAGATCTATGGACTGTCCAGAATATTATGCTGAGCTAGAACAAGGTTCAAGAGGGGTTTATCATGAAGGAAGAAGACTTGGGAGAAGTTTGGAGGCAAATGGTCGATGTCCAAAAATAGGGCGTCTGTACTGTACGGTCGTACGGACTGTACGGACAGTACGTACAGTCCGTACGAGGTCGAATCAGAATCTTTACACTCGACCATATGGGCACATTTTGGGTTTGTGCAAAGTTAGGGAAAAAGTGTACGGACCAAACCCTAATTCGTACACTCTCATGGTGATAACTTGAGCCCTAAGTTATGAAGAAGGTGAAATTGAAGTTATGGAAAAGGGAAAAAGATTCTAAGGCATATTCTGGTCTGAGGAAGCAACCAGGAAGGTGCTGAGGTGTCTTGACCATTTATGGATAAGACTCACCTTTATTGACTGGCCAGCAAGTAAGGAAGACCAGCCAGCCTGTCATGATTTGTTCCCTTGTGCTGAAAAGGAAGAGAAAGTTGTATTATGAACCTGGACTGATCTATGGACGAATTCAAGTGCATTGTTGGCACATTCTTAGCCAAGTCTCCTCTCTTGGTCATAAAGCTCCCAAGACCTGATCTGAGTCGTCCATTTCAAACCAGACCATCTCCACTCTCCATTTCTTATCCTTAGCTTTAGGGTTTATCCAGAAACTTGTAAATGCTTATATATAGACCCTTATGGGCGAATTGTAACCTTAAGTGATAGAGTGTGGTTTCCCCTCCTCCTTCCTAGTCTTTTCTGGGTTCTAAACATTTGTTCTTGAGTCTCTTATTCTCTGGTTCTCTAAGTCTCACAAATCTCTTCTTAGTCTACTTATTCTCTTAGTCTCATCCGCAATCTACTTCTTCCATCAATCTCTTACTTACTATGATACAAGTCAAGACAAAACCAGTTAACGTTGAATCAACACACATACGTCCAATACTCTGAAAATCTCACATGGTATCAGAGCCAGCTTCATCAGAACCTGGTTCATAGCATCCGCAAGCTCAAGCTCACTCCCATGCCATTTCTAACCTGATGAAGAAGCTTCTGTCCAGCCGGTCGTTTAAACCCCTCAAGATGAAAACTTTCTCATCCATGATGTGCCCAGAACCTATTCGCAGTTCATCCTCCTCTCTCATGTCCGTCCTGAAGAAAGAAGGCCAGTGGAAGCTTGTCCAAGCCATTCTTCTCTACTGTCCAAGAAGAAACCTTTCAAGAAGGAAACTTTCAACTTGGATCTTGGTGTGGCGACTTAAACATGGAGAAAGGTGGTGTCTTTGGCATGATGGGGTCAAGGGGAACGTCACACAAAGAAGGAGATGTTGGTTCCCAAACCAACAACCCAAATTGTCCATTCATGAATCAGTTAACCATGGAGGTTCAAGGAACCAGCCCATGTTCCTTGACTGTAAGATAACTTCCTTCCCTTGTATAAAGCTTGAGACTTTTGATATGGCTGTGTGTTGTGGTGTGTGTTCATTTCTGAGGGTCATATAAAGCTTGCTAGATGCTGTCCCAGGATGCTAGAATGTCTTGTGTGGTGTTTTGAAGTGAAAGGCCATTCCTTGTTCACTGCTTGAATGTGTATTAGGGTGCTAGATAGTGTATCTGCTCTAGTGTTTGCATTCATGACTGATTATAACTTGTTCAGGTGTTTTCCATTATCATTCACTGGTTGTGTTGCTGCCTTATGTTGAGCACCTAGAGTCATGTTTAAGGATGCGGTTAAGGTAGCCTAGTTTTGCCTAAATGAAATGTGTTTTATCTTAACAGATCATGCATTGTCATTTAGGAAGTTGCTTGCATAGATTAGAACTTGCTTGTCTTGATTTAATCTGATGCATTGCGGTTGACATTGGAGATTAAACTTGATGATTAGTCAAGTTTGATCCCAATGCTTGTGGCCTAATCTGTTCTGGAGTTTGAGTTTTGTACAGGGACATAAGAAGTGTTTAGTGTCTAACCAAACCACGTAAGAGAAGGCATTGCCCATTGAGAAGCAATGGAGAGATTGCTTGTGTGTAGAACTGGTGGTGTTAAGACACTGCTGTGGAAGTCATGTACTGCTGGTTCAAGAGACACACAAGTAGGTGTGGTCATCACTTAAGTCCAGAAGAGACCGGTGACCAAAGGCATTGGAGTTAAAGAAATGGTGAACACGGTTTTAAAACTCTCTTGAGGTCACTTCAAGTTTGGACCCAAATCTCAGACAAACTTGAGAAATGAACTCATGGGAGCGACCAGAAGTACCATCAAGCTCAGTGACCTGTTTCACGTTCACTATTGCAAGTCCAAGAAGAAGACCAACCAGGTCAGAATCCAGAGATTGCATTGGTGGTTCGTGTGGGGGTAAAGCATCAAGTCCAAAGAGGATGGAGGTGTTCCTCATTTGCTATGTCATTAATGTTGAACAGAGGAGATTAAATGATAGAGGAAGTGAGAGGAATCAAGTTAGGTCGTCTGTACAATTGTCCGTACAATGGCCGTACAGGCCGTACAAGTGGACAACCCATAGTTACCTTGGTCGAGTTTTACCCGAGTAAATGTAACTCGACCAGTTCTTACCTTTACCTCCTGATACACGGATAAGGATAAACCAAAGGGATAAGGAGCGCGTCTGGACAGGCTGGATCAAGGCTGGAAGAGCATCTGGTCAAGATGCAAAATGGATCAATCGTGTGGAGCATCCCGGCCACAAGATTTCAAATAAGCGCGCCTCAACCTTTGACTCCACATGCTTGTTGAAAAATCTTATCCATAACTCTATCTTGTATCTGTTGTAAAACATCACCCTTCCTCTATAAATTTATAACTCTGGTTCATCAATAATACATCGAAAAACTTTCAGTCTCTCTATATAGTCTCTTCTCTCTAGTCTCTCTCAATGGTTCATAGTCTATTGTGTCGAGTCTCATCCTTTATAGTCTAAATCTCTTCCTTAGTCTCTCTTTTCTTCTCTTTACACCCAAATTCTCTCAAGATTTCATGGTATCAGAGCCAGGTTCACTTGAATCTGGGTTCTTTTGATTTCATTTGTTCAAAGTCCCAACCTTTTGTTCCGTAAAGCACAAGTCTCAACCTTTTTGATCCGTAAAGCTCGAAATTGAGAATACCAAGACTACTGTCATTCCAGTTACTCTCAAAGGAGGAAACTACCTTCTCTGGTCTCGTGTGGTGAAGACAGCCGTGGGAAGTAAGGGTCTTTGGAACCATATCCTCGAGGATGAAGCTCCAAGACTCATTACTCATGAAGGCGATAGAGAGGTGATTGTTTGTGATGAAGTGAAGTGGATCCAGGAGGACAATCTGGTGTTGTCTATCCTCCAGAGCTCACTGGATCCGTCGATCATGGAGGCCTACAGCTACTGTGAGAAGGCGAAAGATCTGTGGGATACACTTCAGAAGGTGTATGGAAACATCTCAAACCTCACACGAGTGTTTGAGATCAAGAGAGCTATCAACAAGTTAGCTCAAGATGACATGGAGTTTACCAAACATTTGGGAAAGTGTCGAGCTTTATGGTCGGAACTTGAGATGCTGAGGCCAAGTACCACGGATCCGGATGAGCTGAATGAGAGACGTGAGCAAGACAAGGTCTTTGGACTCTTACTCACACTCAATGCTACCTACAACGACCTCATCAAGAACATCCACAGATCCGAGAAGCTCCCCACTCTTGAAGAAGTATGCACACAAATCCAGAAGGAACAAGGGTCTTTGGGGCTCTTTTGAGGAAAGAGGGAGCTCACACTTGTCAATCAAGCCGAGTTTCCTCAAGCTAACAAGGTTCATAAGTATGAAGACCGAAGGTTCACTGGAAACTATGAAGATAGGAGGTTCAATGGGAACTGTGAACATTGCAAGAGGCCTGGCCATAAGAAGAGCCAATGCTGGATACTCCATCCTCACCTCAAGCCGGCCGAATTCATGAAGGAAAGGGAAGCACGAGCAAATGTCACCTATGGGACGAGTTATAAACCTGGTGCTGGGACTTCAACCAGGACAAATGAGGCAGAAGGTCGTGAAGATGGAGAGAGCAAGGCCTTGGTGACTTACACTGCCCATCAGCCTTGACCCAATGAGCATGAGTTCATCCGCCGATCTGAGATGGATGCACTCATCAAAATTCTCAAGGATAATGGAAAAACTCTTGCTAATGTCAAAGGGTATTCATTTGGTGTATGTAGGGTTGCTAGTATTGCTGAACAAATTGATAGTGCTTAAGCTTAGTCTAGGATGCTTGGTCAATCTTATATTGCTCATAACATGTCTAAACCTTTAATAGTAGATTAGGGTGCATCTCATCATATGATTAGTGATACTAGTCTTATTAGAGATATAGAACTGGCTAATGGACATTTAATGATAGCAAATGGAGATAGGATACCAATAAGAGGTGTAGGTAAGTTGAAGTTGTTTAACAAAGAATCTAGAGCCTCTTACATGCCTGAGTTTACTTCAAACTTACTTTCTGTCAAGACGTGTACCACGGATATGCATTGCAATGTTATCTTTAGTCGTAATGATGTGAAGTTTTAGGATATTGAGAGGAGCCGATTGATTGGGAAGGAGTAACCAAAGGAGATCTTTATATGCTTGAAGAGCTTAGTTTTGTGCGTGGTCATAGATGTTCGTTTACCTATGTTTCTGCTTATGTTTTAAATAAGAATGCTTTGTGGTGAGACTAGGACACCCTCATGTTGGAGCTTTAAACTTAATGGTTCCAGGTGTTGTGTTTGAGAATAATGATTGTGAAGCTTGTATTTTATAGAATAGTAAGACTGTGTTTCATAAATCCTCAACCATCTATGATCATTGTTTTGATTTGATTCACTCTGATGTTTGGACTGCACCTTGTTTGTCTAGAGAGAATTATAAATATTTTGTTACATTCATAGATGAGAAGTCTAAATACACCTGGATAAGCTTGATTCCATCTAAAGATATGGTGCTTGATGCATTTAGAAATTTTCAAAACTATGTGACTAACCAGTTTAATGCCAAGTTGAAAATTCATAAATCAAATAATGGAGGGGAATACACCAGTCAAGCATTCAAACAACACCTATCTCAACATGGAATACCTCACTAGACGAGTTTCCCATACCCACCCTGATGCGACCTTGGGCTGATATATGAAGTTTTGGGCATAGAGAGCAATGAAATATCTAATGGATATATTATATATATGGTCCAACCCATTTTGGAGGTGTTACAAGTCCAAAAATGGCCCAAAATACTTGCTTTATTTTCTGGTCAAAAAGAGTGACGAATTTTGAAGATCAAGAGTCAAAATGTGCAAGCTTTCCAACTTCTAGTCAAGTCTTCTTTGTTTATTAGTTTTCTAGTTTCAAGGATTGACTAGCCCTTTTGTATTCCAACCTTTCATGTACTCCTTGCCTATTATATAAAGGCCATTTGATCAATGAAAAAAATAAGTTGTGAGTTATATTTTTGGAATCTTGAGAGTGTTTCTCGGTTTTGTTCCTTCGGGAACTTTTCGATTCGTCCTGGTGCGTCATATCCAGGGAATCATCCTCTTTGTCGTCTAGGTGCGTCATATCCTAGGACATTGAGTTGGGAATATCAGCAGCCTTCCGCATCTGCTGTGCGACCCTTCGATCCATCTATTTCTCCTTTTTGCTGGACTTGTGCGTCATATCAAGCAGCAACTGGAGTTGGGAATATCAACAGCCTTCCGCAACTGTTGTGCGACCCTTTAATCTATCATTTCTTATTCGATCCGTCTGAGATCATATCCCTTACCAATTTCAGAGTGATCCTCCAATTCAGGGCGTATCATTTGGTATCAGAGCCACTCTGAAAGCGGTATTCAATTCTATTATCCATCATTCTCATCTATCCATTTTCTACAAAAGAAAAAAAGAAAAAAAAAGTTTTGTTATTTCTTTTCTACAAATCTGCTGGATCATTTGGTTAGTATGTGTTCAAATTTTTTCTTTCTTCGGAAAGCAAGATTTGAGGACAAATCTTTTTGAAGAGGAGGAGTATGATGCGACCTTGGGCTGATATATGAAGTTTTGGGCATAAAGAGCAATGAAATATCTAATGGATATATTATATATATGGTCCAACCCATTTTGGAGGTGTTACAAGTCCAAAAATGGTCCAAAATACTTGCTTTATTTTCTGGTCAAAAAGAGTGACGAATTTTGAAGATCAAGAGTCAAAATGTGCAAGCTTTCCAACTTCTAGTCAAGTCTTCTTTGTTTATTAGTTTTCTAGTTTCAAGGATTGACTAGCCCTTTTGTATTCCAACCTTTCATGTACTCCTTGCCTATTATATAAAGGCCATTTGATCAATGAAAAAAAATAAGTTGTGAGTTATATTTTTGGAATCTTGAGAGTGTTTCTCGGTTTTGTTCCTTCGGGAACTTTTCGATTCGTCCTGTTGCATCATATCCAGGGAATCATCGTCTTTGTCGTCTAGGTGCGTCATATCCTAGGACATTGAGTTGGGAATATCAGCAGCCTTCCGCATCTGCTGTGCGACCCTTCGATCCATCCATTTCTCCTTTTTGCTGGACTTGTGCGTCATATCAAGCAGCAACTGGAGTTGGGAATATCAACAGCCTTCCGCAACTATTGTGCGACCCTTTAATCCATCATTTCTCATTCGATCCGTCTGAGATCATATCCCTTACCAATTTCAGAGTGATCCTCCAATTCAGGGCGTATCACACCCCAACAAAATGGAGTGGCCGAGGGAAAGAACAGAAACCTCATGGAGGTTGCAAGGTCGATGATGTTCCAAACAAATGTCCCATTGAGGTTCTGGAGTGATGCAGTTGCTACAGCTTGCTACCTAATGAACAGAACACAACCAGTATCATGGACGACAAGTCACCATTTGAGGTCATAAACAAGCATAGACCAACCTTGGATCATCTTCGAGTCTTTGGTTATCTATGATTTGTTCTTAGACCAGGATAGTTGAGGAACAAGCTGGAAGCAAAGAGCACTAAAGGGATGTTCATAGGGTACTCGCCAACTCAAAAGGGGTATAAGTGCAACGATCCGGTAACAAGGAGAGTTCTGGTGTCAAGGGAGGTGAAGTTTGTTGAAGAAAGAGGGTATTATGAAGAGAAGAACATGCAGAATTGAAAGATCTAGCATCAGACAAGGCGGTTAATTTGAGGATAATATTGGAGAGTCTTGGGATTAACATCTCTCAAGACCCAAATATTGGAGGAGGAAAACCACAAGGTCCCCCCACAACAAAGAAGAAGATCAGACTCCCCACTTTGACCATGAGGGGGGAAATGAACATGAAGGGAACACTCAAGAAGAAGGTGAACATTCAGGTTCCAATGATCAAAGTGTGGAACAAGAAGAAGGATTGGTAAATGAAGAAGGAGAAGGATCAGTAAATGAGGGAAATGGTCAGAATAAAGATCAAGAACTAGCAGTGAAGCAACAACTAAAGAGAAGCACTAGGATCAGAAACCCTCCAACCAATTGGGTGAACAACACAGTGTACTACAATGCGCAAGCAGTAGGGCACCCATCCCAAGTATCATGTTCACTTGCTCACTATCCTGAAGAACATTGCGTGTTTATGATCAGTCTGGATGAGAGATATATTCCACAGTCATATGAGGAAGCAATGAAAGATAAGGATTGGAAGGAGTGAGTTGGTGCTGAAACAAACATAATGATCAAGAATGATACTTGGTATGAGAGTGAAATACCAAAAGGAAAGAAGGCAGTGTCTAGTGGATCGATCTTCACCATCAAGTATCTTGCATATGGGAAGATAGACAGGAAGAAAAACAGATTGGTTGCAAGACGATTCACTCAAACATATGGTGAAGACTATCTAGACACATTTGCTCTGGTTTCAAAGATTCACACCATCAGAATAGTGTTGTCAGTAGCAGTAAATCTAAATGGGGACTTTGGAAGATTGATGTGAAGAATGATTTTATTCAAGGAGAACTTGAAGATGAGGTGTACATGTATCCTCCTCTTGGACTTATAAACTTGGTGAAGGAAGGGAATGTTTTTAGGTTGAAAAAAGCTATATATGGTCTTAAGAAGTCACCAAGAGCATGGTATAACAAACTAAGCACCACCTTGAATGGGAGAGGCTTCTAGAGATCCGAGCTCGACCATACTCTCTTCACCCTCATCACACCCTCAGGTATCACTGTCCTTCTAGTGTATGTGGATGATATCATCATCACTGGAAGTGACGAAGAAGGTATACAAGCTACCAAAGATTATTTGAAATATGTGTTTGAAATCTAAGACCTGGGAGAGATGAAATACTTCCTTGGAATAGAGATATGTAGATCCAAGGACATTTTATTTCTATCTCAAAGAAAATATACACTTGATCTTTTGAATGATGCAGGTATACAAGGAGGAAGGACAGCCAAGACACCTTTAGAGAATGGATAAAAAGTCCCACGAGAGAGGGAGATAGAAGATAATCCACCATTCCAAGATGCCAAGCTTTATAGAAAGCTTGTTGGTAAGTTGATTTACTTGACTATTACACGACCTGATATATGCTTTGTTGTGAACCAGGTGAGTCAGCATATGCAAGGGCCAAAGGAGCATCATTCGAACATGGTGAACAGTCTACTCATGTACATGAATGGATCAGCAGACCAAGGAGTGTACATAAGTGGTCAGGTATTGTGATGTGGATTGGGCTGGAGATAGGATGGAGAGGAAGTCCACACTAGTTATTGCACCTTCATTGGTGGGAACCTTGTTACATGGAAGAGCAAGAAACATAAGGTGGTGTCATGCTCTAATGTAGAGGCTGTAGAGCAATGTTTAAGCACACAAACAAGTTGGTGTAGGTCAAGGGTATACTAAAGCATTTGGGGATTGAGCAAGCCACACCTATGACCATGCACTGTGACAACCAAGCATCTACCCACATTGCCTCCAACTCGGTGTTCCACGAGGGGACAAAGCACATTGAGGTTGATTGCCACAAAGTGAGGCATATGATTGTATCATGAGATATCTTACCTTGCTACACCGGAGTGAAGACCAGCTAGCTGATGTGTTTACCAAGGTGGCTAGACAGAAAACCATTGACTCCATTCACACTAGACTTAGACTCATGGACCTTAACAAAACGAACTGATCCCCTTGCCATGGGGTCTTTACTATTTTCCTTGTCATGTTTTTATCCCTAAGGAGGGTTTTGCTTGATAAGGTTTTTAACGAGGGAGATCACATGGCATCCAAGCTTGACCGGTTCCATGGTCAAGCTTGAGGGGGAGTATTGAACAGAGGAGGTAAAATGATAGAGGAAGTGGAGAGGAATCAAGTTTGGGTCGTCCGTACAAGTGTACGTACAATGGCCGTACAGGCCGTAGAAGTGGACGAACCGAAGTTACCTTTGTCGAGTTTTACCCGAGTAAATGTGACTTGACCAGTTCTTACCTTTACCTTCTGATACACGGATAACGATAGACCAAAAAGATAAGGAGCGCGTCTGGACAGGCTGGATCAAGGCTGGAAGAGCATCTTGTCAAGATGCCAAAGGGATCAATTGTGTGGAGCTTCCCGGCCACAAGATTTCAAATAATCGCGCCTCAACCTTTGACTCCACATGCTTGTTGAAAAAGCTTATCGATAACTCTATCTTGTATCCTTTGTAAGGCTTCACCCTTCCTCTATATATTTGTAACTCTGGTTCATCAATAATACATCGAAAAGCTTTCAGTCTCTCTCTATAGTCTCTTCTCTCTAGTCTCTTTCAATGGTTCTTAGTCTATTGTGTTGAGTCTCATCCTTTATAGTCTAAAACTCTTTCTTAGTCTCTCTTTTCTTCTCTTTACACCCAGATTCTCTCAAGATTTCAATTAAGCTACTTGTTAAGGAGTAATGACTAGATAAGAGTTGGGTTAAATCCAACAAGAAACATTGAACTTTGTCCATGGAGGTTTAAGGAATCAGCTCGGATTCCTTAGTTGTAAGCAAACCGCTTAACCCTTAATAAGAGCTTATGCTTTATTTGATTGTGCATTGAGTGGTGTTTGTTCCAGGATCTCCTTGCTTGTTTATTGCATTGTCTTGTGTTACTGATTGCTTCTGCCATAGCTTATCTATCATAACTGTCCTGGAGCATTTAGAAATCTGTCTCTGCTACTTGCATTATGTGTCTTGTTAGTCTGTTTTACATTCATAAGCATTTAGGTAGTGATTCAATCCGGTTCAGTGTGCCTTAATGATAATGGCATAGTTAATCCCTCAGATATGTAAAGTAGGATTTAGAAGTATGTATAAGCTACTTGAATCTATGGTTTTGATTAAACTATTGCTCATTATCATGTCTAGTTGTTTCTTGCACTCTGCTTTGGTTGTTTAAAATAGATCATATAGTTGCAAGTTCATTCAGATTGAATATATTGCATTCCTAAGGTTTCTGTCCAAACTTTGTTGCATTCAGATACAGTGCACAACTAATCTCACCATGATTGTGTTATAGTATTGACTTGTTTGTCTCACCTATTTGCATTGTTGTATTGAGAGAGATATTTTGCATTTGCATAAGCATATAGTTTCTGATTCAATACGAGTCATGTTATCTTGTTCTGCTATTGTCATAGCTAATTCATCAAGTGTTCTAGTATCATTTAGAAGCATGTCTAAGCTACTGGTCTTATGGTTTTGATTATGCTTATGTTTATTAGCATATATTGCATTGTCATTTTTTATTGAACCTGTTGCATTCATATATGGTGCATTTAATATCTAGCCTAGTTGCAAGTACATTGTTCTCAAGCTTGCATTGCATCTAGAGAGGTTAATTCTGGTTAGTCTTGTTCCTGTGGTTTACAGGTTTCAAGAGTTTTGTTCGTTGAGGCATTGGTAATCAAACCAGATGTGTTATCTTGGTTGGGTCCCAATGGGATGATCTAATCTTGCATTGACTTGTGGTGATGTTAGGTACACAGGAAGTGATACAGTGACAAACCAAACCAAAGTGACAAGACAAAGGTTTAATACCATTGCATATCATCACTAGACGTGTCAGTCTACAAACTACAGGAAGTGTAGTGTGATTAAGTATGCAATGAGCGGTTGATGCCATTGTATGATACAACTTGTACATCCTAGTCCTAAAGTCTCCAAAAAGTGTATATTGGGATATCGTACAATGAGAGACTACCTTGTGAGGGCTCTTAAGGTGATTCAAACACCATTATTTCCTGGCATAAGCAAGAGAGCTAAAACTCACAAGGGTTAGGACATCAGGTCTTGTGAAGACTGATGGTTCCTTAAGACCATGGAACTGTAAACACTCAACTCACAAGCTTAGCTCCTCCCCTAGTGTCGGAGTTAAGCTTGAGGGGTTGTCTTAATATGCATGATCCATGGTCAGGAATCAAGCCTTTGCAAGGACATCAACAAATGATCATCCAACCGGGTCTAGGCAGTGGCGTGTATATGCAAAGAGGCTGTTCAGAGCAGTCTTGGTTGTGTTTGTATGAAAGCTCAGTTCAATGCGGCCTCTATGGTGAGGTGATTGAAACTGAAGCTAAAGGATCCACACAGCCTCCCATCAAGTTGGTGTTGCCATGAAGAGGTTGCAAATGGCCGAGTGTGAGGGATTCAAATGACAAACCAGTCACTCTTCATCTAAACAAAAAGGAAGTAACTTGAACTCAAATTAATTCAAGTCATTCATCATTCTTTCTAAAATCTCGAAATGATACTTAAAATGTTTGAGTAAATTGGTTCTGATTTCTGTGGTTAAATGGAATGAGTACTACTGCATTTTCCTTAGTTAAAACCATCATTGATATCTTGCTCCAGTTAGAAGATTGTCTAAGTTGCTAGATCACTGGTTTTGTTTAAACTATTGTGCTTTGTCTAAGGAGCTTAATCATGTGAAAATTCTTGGTAAGTACTGATGCACCTTGGGATAATGTATAAGGTACCATTGCTTGAGTCTCACTGAAGATGATTATGGTCATTTCCTAGCTTCTGTAAGGTGGCGTTGAAGTCAGTTGAGAGGGGGAGTCCCAAACCGGGTCTATGAAGAGGTCAAGCTTAGTTTGAAATGTGTGCAATTTATGAGTGTTGCTGCACCTGTTTAGGCCACGATACAGAGTCATTTGTGTCCAACCACACTGGTTCTAAGGCTCAATAGGCAATCCCTAGGCCTTGAAGGATCTTACTCTTTTCCTTATCAAGATTTTATCCCTAGGGAGGGTTTTCTTTTGTAACGTTATTAATGAGGAGAGACTTTAGGCTTACAAGCTTGACTTAGGATCTTTAGAGTAAAGCTTGAGGGGGAGCATTAACCTGAAGTGAGAAAATGACTCACTAAAGGTCTATGTGCAAAGCTTGGGCAAAACCCCTTTTGAGACTGATCAAGATCTATGGAGGGTTAAGAAGCTTATGCTGAGATAGAAGAAGGTTTATGAGGGGTTGAAAAAGGCAAATGGTTGATGTGCAAAAACAGGGTGTCCGTACCGTACGGTCGTACGAACTGTATGGACCGTACTGACGTGGTCGACCCAGAATCTTCACACTCGACCATATGCGCACATTTTGGGTTTGTGCAAAGTTAGGGCAAAAAGTGTACGGACAAACCCTACTCCGTACACTCCCATGGTGATAACTTGAGCCCTAAGGTGTGAAGAAGGCGAAATGGAAGTTATGGACAAGGGAGAAAAGATTCTAAGGCAGATTCTGGTCTAAGGAAGCAACCAGGAAGGTGCTGAGGTCTCTGACAATGATATTTGATTCGCCAACTACATCATTATTGTATATTCTTTCATATTATGTATAGCGCAACCTAATACTTGTTTTTATGAATAAGACTCACCATTATTGACTCGCCAGAAAGCAAGGAAGACCAGCCAGCCTGTCCTGATCTGTTCTCTTGTGCTAAAAAGGAAGAGCAAGCTGTATTATAAACTAGGACTGATCTATGGACGAATTCAAGTGCATTGTTGGCACATTATTACCCAAGCTCCTCTCTTGGTCATAAAGCTCCCAAGACCTGATCTGAGTCATCCATTTCAAACCAGACAATCTCCACTGTCCATTTCTTATCCTTAGTTTTAGGTTTATCCAGAAACTTGTAAAGCTTATATATATACCCTTATGGCCAAATTGTAACCTTAAGTGAGAGAGTGGGGTTTCCCCTCCTCCTTCCTAGTCTTTTCTGGGTTCTAAACATTTGGTCTTGAGTCTCTTATTCTCTGGTTCTCTAAGTCTCACAAGTATCCTCTTAGTCTACTTATTCTCTTTGTCTCATCCGCAATCTACTTTTCCATCAATCTCTTACTCACTTTGATACAAGTCAAGACAGAACCAGTTAAGGTTGAATCAACACACACACCTCCAACAATCTGAAAATCTCACATGCAGGAGAAGAAACCCATAGCTTATCTGAGTGAAATGCTTGGAGGTGCAGCGTTGAACTATCCTACCTATGACAAAGAGCTCTATGCCCTGATCAGCGCACTTCAGACTTAGCAACATTATCTTTGGCCCAAGAAGTTTGTCATTCATACTGATCATGAATTCTTGAAACACTTGAAGGATCAGGAAAAGCTCAACAAAAGATATCCCAAATGGTATAGAGAATGTGGTTGCTGATGCCCTTTCTCGGAGATACAGACTTCTCTCTACTTTGGAAACTCAACTCCTTGGTTTTGAACAGATTAAGTCATATTATGCCACTGATCCTGATTTCAAATAAGTCTATCTTAAGTGTGAAAAGGTTACTGTAGAAAAACATTTCAAGAATGATGGCTTTCTATTTTATGAATCAACATTGTCTGTTCCTAACTGTTCTTTGAGAGATCTCTTTGTCAGGGAAGCTCATGGAGGGGGATTGATGGGTCATTTTGGCATTGACAAAACTTTGAAGAGTTTGCAGCATCATTTTTACTGGCCGAGGATGAGAAAAGATGTGGAGAAGCTGTGTAATCAGTGTGTTACTTGCAAGCAAGCCAAAGCAACAAACCAAACCAAATGTATGTATATGCTTCTGCCAATTCCATCTGAACCATGGGTAGATATCTCAATGGATTTTTTTCTTGGATTGCCTAGAACTAGGAAGGGAAGAGATTTCATCTTTGTTGTAGTTGATATATTCTCTAAGATGGCTCATTTTATTCCATGTCACAAAACTGATGATGCTTCTTTGGTTCCTGATTTGTTCTTTAGAGAAGTGGTTAGATTGCATGGAATGCCTAGGTCCATTGTGTCTGATAGAGATACTAAGTTCTTGAGTCATTTCTGGAAAACATTGTGGGTTAAATTTGGTACCAAATTGTTGTTTTCTACTACTTGTCATCCTCAGACTGATGGACAAACTGAAGTAGATAATAGATTTATGTCTACTCTCTTGCATGCCATCATTAAAAAGAATCTTAAGACTTGGGAGTATTGTTTGCCTCATGTCGAATATGCATACAACCATTATGTTCATAGGGCTACAAAGTTTTCTCCATTTCATATTGTTTATGGGTTTAGCCCTTTGACTCCTTTGGATATGTTGTCTTTTCCTTTTAAAGAACAAGCTAACTTGATGGCAAGCAGAAGGCCGAGTTTGTTGTGTCTTTGCAAAAACAGGTTAAGGAGAATATTGACCCCATGATAGAGCAATATGAGAATTATGCCAACAAAGGAAGGCGTGAACTGATCTTTAACCCTGGAGACTTGGTGTGGATACACCTTAGGAAGGATAGATTCCCAAATGAAAGAAAGTCCAAACTAATCAAAAGAAGAGATGGTCCTTTCAAAGTCATTGAGGGAATCAACAACAATGCATACAAGATTGATCTTCAAGGTAAGTATTATGTGAGTTCAACTTTCAATGTTTCTGACTTGGCTCCTTTTCATGCAGAACATTTGGATTTGAGGAAAAATCCTTTCAAAGGAGGAGGGGATGATGCAATCCAGGACGAGCCAACCTTAGAGGAACCTGATGATGAACCTGTATGGATGCAAGAACCAAGTTATTATGAAGAAGATTGCATGGATCAGACCCAAAATGAAGACGTGTCTCTCTCAGCCCAAAAGATGTCCAAGGACCCGAAAGAAGATCCATTTGTCATATCTATTGTTCCCATCACGAGATCCAGGTCCAAGAAACTAATTGAGAAGATTGTTGGCCTTATTCAAAACACCACCATCCCAACCACCTTCATTTATTCTGTTGTTTCCTATAACAACTAGTATACTTATGTTTTTGACTTATTTCTTTTTCCTAAGTGCTCATGCACGAAACTAAAAGTCCCAAGACTCTCATGCACGAGTTGCTCTTGTTTTTCCCTTTAAATTGTTGCTTTGTTTCAGTTCTAAACTCAGTCATCATTTTTATCAAAAACCCTTTTCTTCTTGGTGATTCATTTGTTCTTTGAACAACTTTATTGTGAGGTGTGTGAACCCAAAACAATCAACAAGCTCTCAAACTGAATGGTGTGTCAAATCCAGAGTGAGAGAGAGGAGTATCTGAGGCCATTCCTCAACCTCAATGTATCAATCCATCGATACCCCTTCAACCCAGCCATATATCAACCCTATTTCGTCCATCAAACCAATATCCATTAAAACCTTCATCTTTCAATCTGTTACAAAGTAGATCCAACCAAAATAAGATGGAAATACTTGGGAAGAAGTCATTATCTAGTTTATCTTGATGACATCATCATAACTGGTAGTGACAAGGAAGGCATCCAAGCCACTAAAGATTTTTTTAAATTTTTGTTTGAAATCAAAGACTTGGGAGAGATGAAATACTTCCTTGGGATTGAGATTTGTAGATCCAAGGAACGATTGTTCATGTCCCAAAGGAAGTATGAACTTGATCTTTTGAAAGATGCAGGTAAACTTGGAGGAAAGACATCAAGGATGCCAATGGAGGATGGGTACAAGGTTCCTCGTGAGGGAGAGAATGAAGATAGCAAACCATTCCATGATGCCAAGTTTTATAGAAAGACCATCACACGTCCTGAGATTTTTTTTGCTTTGAACCAGGTGAGTCAACACATGCAAGTTTCGCAGGAGAACCACTGGAATATGGTGGAAAGGATCCTAAACTACTTGAATGGGTCACCTGGTCAAGGGGTGTGGATCGGATGCAACAAAACACTGAAGTGGTTGGTTACTGTGATGCGGATTGGCCTGGTGATAGGGCAGACATGAAGTCCACCACTGGCTACTACACCTTCATTGGAGGGAATCTGGTTACATGGAAGAGTAAGAAGCAAAAGGTGGTGTCTTGCTCCAGTGCTCAAGTTGAGTATCTAGCAATGTTGAAACTGACAAATGAGATAGTCTGGATTAAAGGCATCTTAAAGCACCTTGGTATTGAGCAGTCTACTCTAATGACAATGCATTGTATCAACCAAGCAGCCATCCACATAGCCACCAAGTCAGTGTTTCATGAGAGAACCAAGCATATTGAGGTTGACTGCCACAAGGTGAGGCAGATGGTTGGATTAGGAGTGATCTTACCATGCTATACGAGAAGTGAGGATCAGCTAAAAGATGTGTTTACCAAGGCAGCTAGGCAAAATACAATGGAGTCCATCCATGGCCAGTTGGGACTCATTGATCTGACCCAACTTAGCTAATCCCCTTCTAAGGTGGTGTGGCCCTAGAATGGCTGTCTCTCCCTGGATCACTTGAAGGGGGCGTGGGTGTATGATAGATGATGATGATGGACTTTGCTAAAGAGCTATGGATTGCTCAGAAGCAGGTTTTCTACTCTCAAACGCAAGATAACCATGGGTAGCGGTTTTCCTTGGTGAGGTATTTTATGAGGAAGACCTCATAGCCTTCCAAGCTCCACTTGTTCCACATGGTCAAGCTTGAGGGGGAGTGTTAAGTTGAGAAGCAATAAGGAGTTAATAGAATGGAGAAGTGTTGGGTTGAAGGGAATACTAATGGTGTGAAGAAGAGAAAGGATTGGGGAGGTTTTGTGTCGACCATGTCCATACAGGCCGTATAGGCCGTACATGCCGTACAGATCATGGTTGACCCAAAACACTCAACCAAAGGTAAAAATTCATCCGGGTAAAAGAAAAGTAACCAGGGAAGCTTACCTTGACTTACCATGATCTATCCGTTGGAAAGGAAGAGTGGATAAGGCGCATACAGGCTGGAAAGTGAACAAGTATCTTCCCAGAGATGCTGATGCCATTTCAGTGGTTCCCTTTGGTCGACGATTTGAATACACGCTTCCCCTCCCTTCTGGTCCACTAGTTTGTTATTCCTTCTCTCGAAAACCCTTGTAAACTCTCTCTATATATTGTAATGTTCCCCTAAGGAATAAGATATACAGTTTTGGGGTTTTCTCTATACTTTGGTCGATATGAAATCCTCAAATAAGTTCATACAAATCACTCTCTATCTCTCTATTCTCTTCATTTGTGTCTACTCTAATCTCTCTATTCTCTTATTCTCTAATTAGAAGTCACATGGGTGCTTTGGAGAAGCAGATGGACCTGTCACTATCACACCAAGCTGAATGTGCCATCTTCCTCCATCACTTTCTCTTCCTCTTGACGTGCCAGAATGTCCATGCCAGAGCCTGCTCCGCACCAGTCTGTCCCAACCAGCTCTTAACTTCATTTCCTACAATAATAGTATGTTAAATTTTCCAGTTTTATTAGTAGTTTAATGTTGTTGTTTTGTCTTGTAACTTGGCTATAAAGACCCCTACATGTACCCATGAAATTGCTAAGGAGAGTTGAGTTTAATGTTGTTGTTTAATGTTGTTGTTTTGTCTCATACTCTCATACTCTCTGAAGTGATAAGTTAACTCTTTCCTTCAACAAATCTCTGGTTACTCTATTCTCTCAGTCTCTTATTCTCACAAACTCTGAAATACTATCAATCAGAATTTCGTCCATCATTCATTGTCTCTGGTCCATACTAAACCAGAAGATCACAAACACTCTCCATAATCCCATCATTCTCACTTAAACTCTCAAAACACTCTCTCTTTGATTTTCAGTCTTTCTGGTCGAAACTAAACCAGAAGCTGATTCTCTTCACCGAAATAATTCTCCATTTCATTCTCACCATTTTATCTCTATTCTCACATGATACCATAAAATAGTTTGAGTATGATATTGTGAGAGGGATGAACAATAGGAGATGAGATCGCCTGATACAAGAACACAAAGACAGAATGGTGAGAGAGAGTAAAGAGTGATAAGAGTATGCAGTAAGAATGAGAGAGCATTGAGAGAGATTAAGAGATTAGGGTGAGACTGAGCTAGTGATAGCAAAGAATAGGGGGACTAGGGAGTGTAGAGAGAGAAGGTAACCAGAGAATAATGAAGATGAATGGGGAAATCCCCCATTCAGCTTAGGTTGGAAAATCGGCTACAATGAGCTTTTATAAGCATTACAACTTGTAAGAATAAACCTAAGATCTATGGCTGTGCTTTCTTGATTTTAAATGGAAGACTTGGATGGGTCTTCATGAGTCTTATGTAAGCTGGAATGGTTGGACAACTCGTACATAAGGTGTATGGTCAAGATCAGATGCATTTGAATGGATGATGGAGATGATGCCTTGCTTCAAACAACTACAAGCTGTACAGGTAAAGTGTCTTTACCTTTCCAGCACACATGGACAGCCTGTCACACGCCTAGGATAAGGTATATTCTTTACTTAGTCCATTGATACCATTTATGAGTCAACAGATGCCTTTGAATCAGTTTAGATCAAACCGAACATTGCCCATCTTCATTTCTGGGTTAACCATCACTTGTATGGCTTGTACAGACCTCTTTTCCGTACACTCCACTCCCTAAGTTTTTACTAGTTCAGAATGAGCTTAAATGGTCGGATGGTTAAGTTTTGGGATGACCATGTCCGTACAGTCCGTATGGCTATCGGTACAGATCAGTCCCTAACTTTGCACCATCGTCTAAATTCTCCCAAACTCCTCCAATGTCTTCTATCTTCAGTATAGACCTTTCTTGGACCTTATCGTAGCTCAGCTTAAGCTTCTGGACACTCCTTAAGTCTTGATAGAACTTCTCTTTGAGTTTAGCCCAATCTTTGCACATAGACCTTTAGTGAGTCATTTCCTCACTTCAGGTTAACAGAAAATATTCTTGCTTAATTTAGGATTACAAATGAGTCTTTAAATATAACAAGGCAGGCAATAAGAATAAATTAAGAATTGATCTCTGAAGATGTTGTGGTCTAGGCAGGGCACACTCAGCTGGACAGAAAGGGACAGCTTCCTTGTTTCTTTTTTCCTTGGCAGAACATCTGACTTTGTTTTGTCACCAAGCTCCAACGGCTCCAGCAAGTTGATTCCACTTGTTTATTTTATTCCATATCTTAAGGAGACCAGAGAAGATATTAAACTCGTCCCACTCCTTTACTTTCCTTTCAAGGCACTCTTACGGCAAGCTGTACGGAAAAACTTGTAGGTCAAGCTCTACGAACACACTTGCATCCTAAGTTAACTTGAATTCGCCTCTTTCTTGTTCCTTATTGCTTCAATCTTGTTATTGCTTCATGTCAACACTCCCCCTAAAGCTTGACCATAGGGACTGGTCAAGCTGTGATACCATGAAGCATTCCCCATTAAAACCTTTACTTGGAAAAAACCACTTGGGTTAAAACCCAAGCAAAGGAAAAGAGTAGAACACTTCATGGTAAGAGGATCAGTGACAAGTGAGGTCTATGATTCCAAGCTTAGGATGAATGAACTCAAAAATCTTGTTGCTAGCTGCCTTGGTAAAGATGTCAGCAAGTTGATCTTCACTCATAGTGTAGCATGAAAGGATCACTTGTTGTACCACTGCTTGTGTCACCCTATGCCAATCTACTTCTATATGCTTTGTCCTCTCGTGAAAGACTGGTTGAAATGTGTATTGCTGCCTGGTTATCAAAATGCATAGTCATTGGCGTGGTGATCTCTATGCCCAAGTCCCTTAACAGTTCCTTGATCCATATGAGTTCACTAGTTAGCTTTCTCATCGATTGGTATTCTGCTTCAGCACTTGAACAAGATACCACCTTCGGCTTCTTGCTCTTCCAGTTAACCAGATTTCCTCCAATAAAGGTGCAATAGCCTATGGTTAAAATTAACTTCAAGAAAGAAATGTAGCCAAAGGATGAGTTTGGGTGAAGTTTGGGTCTTGTGAAAGTTAGGGCAAGACCTCCGGAGATTGTCTAAGAAGGCTTTAGGAGGATTTAAAGATGTGAAGAAGTGTCCTGAAGCTGGTGTAAAATGAGGGACAAGTTAAAGTGGGACTTTAGGAACCATTTGGGATCAAATGATCGAGTGTGTAAAATTACGGCGAACCGTACGAATTATGTATGGAACCGTACGGACCTGTACGGACTGTACGGATCCGTACTGACCATGGTCGACCTAGAACATTGACACTCGACCATTTGAAGCGTTTTGAGCCTTGTGGAAAAATAGGGAAAAAGTGTACGGACCATAACCTGTCCGTACACTCCTTGGTGGTCTGTGCAAAGCTTGGGACTTAACCAAGAGGTTCTGATTAACAAGAATCATAATGGGATCAAGAAGATACACAGAAGATACCTTGTGCAAGAAAGAAGATAAGGGGCATGTTGTTCTGATCTTGGGGAGATGCTAAAGGCATATTCCATCCAAGGACAAAGGAAGCTGCTGCGAAGTTGCCTTTCTAGCCTGTACACGCCGTGGCTCAATCTCAGCCATATACGCTCCAAGGAAGAAGCTTGCCACATATTTAGTCCAAAGATCCAGCCTTGACCATATTCAAATTCACCCCATCCTAGCCATCCATCCTTAAAGTGTTTTATCAGCCATTAGATTTAGGTTTCTGAGTTTTGAAGCTTGTAAGCCTATATAAGGTAGTGCTTGTCGATTGTTAACCTCAAGGGAGTAAGGGGGATTTCACCTCTCAACTTCTATAAACAAAGCGTTCTTGAATCAGTGTCTCTTAACCTATCTCTTTCTTAATCTCTCAAATCTCTTTAAGTCTCTCCTAATCTATGTTTCTGGTTCAAGTTAACACTAGTTGAAACCAGATCCATTATCTTCGTCATTTCGAATTCTCTCTGTCCCTAACGGGGATTATCCATAACACACAACCTCTACACTCTGAAAATCTAACAGTTGATTTCCTATAAACTCTATCTCCAGCCCAATCAGCATCACAATATCCCACAACCTCAGTGCTTTTGTTGCAAGCCATCCAAAAACCTTGACCTGGTGCTTCTCTTAAGTATCTCAAAATCCTCTCCACCATGTTCCAGTGATGAATCTTAGGTGCTTGCATATGTTGACTGACTTGGTTGACAGAAAAGCACGCATCAGGCCTTGTGCTGGTTAGGTATATGAGCGTTCCCACCATTCTCCTATACTTCTTGACATCCTCAAAAGGTGTATCTTCAAACTCCCCCTCTCGCAGTACCTTGTACCCTTCTTTTAATGGTTTCTTAGCCTGTCTGGTTCCAAGGGTTCCTGCCTCGTTTAAAATGTCAAGTGTGTACTTCCTTTGGGAAAAGAAAAGCCCCTCTTTAGAGCGGGAAATTTCTATCCATAAGAAGTACTTCAATTCTCCCAAATCTTTAATATCAATGGCATTTTGAAGAAATTTTTTGGTTGAGATGATACCTTGGTTGTTGCTACTAGTGATGATGATATCATCTACATATACCAAGATGACTACAATACCTTGATTGCTGGTTGGTGTGAAAAGAGAGTGATCAGCTTCTTACTTCACAAAGCCTCTTCCATTAATTGTTGTGCTCAGCTTATGGTACCAGGCACTTGGGGATTGCTTTAAGCCATATATTGCCTTCTTCAACCTCAGATCATTTCTTGGTTTGACCATGCTCTCTTGGCCAGGAGGTGGTCGCATGTACACTTCATCTTCCAACTCTCCTTGTAGAAAGGCACTCTTCACATCCATATGCCATAGATCCCATTCTAGGTTGACAACAAGAGATAGAAGGATCCTTATAGTATGCAGCTTGGTCACTGGTGCAAATGTTGTTAAACCTGAGGTCATAAATGGATCACTGAAGGTTATGTGTAAAGAAAGGACCAAACCATTGTGCAAGTTCTATCATGAACTAAGGAAGGTCCAAAAGGCAATGCTAGTAAGCTTAAGTGAGTTTAAGAGAGAATATGCTGAAGAACATCAAGAACATGAAGAACACTGGATGAAAGAGAGAGGAGAAGGGACTTTCGTGGAGAGAAGAGAGAGAGAGAGTGAACGAGTAAAGAGGAGTATATTTCTCCTTCGTTTATTCATTCTACTTGATACAATATTACAATATTATATAGAAACCAGACAGAGAGAGAGGACAATGGCATTTAGGAGTAAAACAAAAGGGAAACAATAAACTAATCTCTCTCTGGTCGAGATTCTTGATGGTGAAAGTGACCCTTCCTGAAAGGTCCCCTTGGTTGATTTGGCACATGTGACTTCGCTTATTGGAAGATTCAAACTTGGTCAAGAGCACTCCCCAACGGTTTCCTTCTATCTGTGACTAAGGTTAGCGAGTGGGGAGACTTGCCTTGTCTTCCAAGGCATGCTAGGTCTTCTCTTGGATGACTTGAGTTCCAAGTCTGTACGAAATGCCTTGTTCCTCAAGTCTCTGAGTTCCTTCTCCACTTTGTCTATTCTGATCAGTGTCTCTCCTTCTCTTCTGGTACTTCATCTCAATAATGCTGAGCTAAAAGAAGGTTCAGGAACGGTTTACAATGAAGGAAGAAGACTTGTGAGGAGTTTGGAGGCAAATGATCGATGTGCAAAGTTCGGGTCGTCCGTACCGCACGGACGTACAGACTGTACGGACCGTACGGATGAGGTTGACATATAAACTTCACATTCGACCATTTAAGCATGTTTTGGGTTTGTACAAAGGTGGGGCGAAATGTGTACGGACTAAACCCTAATCCGTACACTTCAATTGTGAAACCTTTGTGCCAAGGCAAGAAGAACCCTAGTTGCCTTAAAGAAAGAAGAGAGAAATAAAAGAGGAAGAGGAGATTATCTGGAAGCATCTTGGGGAGCATTTGATGAGATGATCTAGTTGCTTACCAGGCTGTCCGAGCATGTGAAGACTCTCAGGCACACAATTCAAAAAGAGGCTCCCTTCTTCCCTTGACCTTACATTCTTGTTGAATTCCTTGTAAACCCTTATGTAATCTCATTTCCCTATTTAAAGGGTGCATTGTTGAAATAGAAAGTTAAGATGGATGGGGGTTTTCCCCTTTCTTCTTCATTAATCTCTTTGTCTCTCTCTCTAGTCTCTCAAAACTATAAGTCTTTCTTTTACTCTCTCTCACATCTGTCTCACTCTCATTTCGACCATAACAAGCTCTCATCTTTCCCACTAAGGTTTCTCTCACTTACACAACTATAAAATTTGTAAAACTTTCATGGTATCGGAGCTACGTTAATCAGAGCCTGTGCTACAAGCATCCGCAAACCTCACACCCATTTCTCAGCTCAAAACCAAACCTTGGAGACACATCCATCCGAGTTCTGTTTTTGGAAGAAGAAGAAGTTTGAATCCGTGGTGTCTACTCCTTTTCTTTTAGCTGTTCCTGTCTGTACCAGATGAAGAAAACTTGTTGGAAGCAAAGGTGGATGGAAAGGCGTCATGAAATTTACCCATAAATCACCTAGTCCAAGAGTCTATGTTCATCCGGGTTCAAAATAAAATGTTTACAAATGAATAGAATATAGAGATTAAATGGATAGAAAAGAGAGAATAAGCAGAGATTAGGTTTAGACTGTAGCGAGAATCATGAAAAACTCGTAGAACATAGAGAGAAAAGAGACTGAATTGTATGCTTTATTCAATAGTGGGTGTTTACAATGTATAGAGAAGGGATTATAAGGGCTTTAGAGAAAGGAAGAGTAAACTGATAATGTGGACAGTAGGCTAGGCGCATCTATAGTTTTCAAACGAGTGGCTCACGTGGCTTGATTCCAAGATTATCTTGACTCGATGCTCTTCCCTCACAGCTAGCACCATATGGTGAGCTTGACCGAGCATTATCCATAAATGGTCTCCTTTACTTGCTGTGTCTTATCCATAAACGGTAACCAGACTAAAGCCTTTCGACATTCTCATGGTAAGTTCACTTCTTTACTCTTTTGACCGCGGTAACAATGTTGTATGGACAAGGCTTGTCCGTACACATTGCCCTATTTTTCCACATTACCCAAATGTGGTCTAAGGTTGATCCAAAGTTAACTTGGTCGAGTGGTCCGTACAGTCGGCCTTACAGTCCTTACGGTCTGTACCATCCGTACCATTTTATCATTTCATGCTTAGGCTTCACATCTGTTCCTCTCTTCATACAAGCCACTCTAGACCTCTTTCTTCTATACATTCAACTCCACATTTCAACACTCCCCCTCAAACTTGACCATAGGTACTGGTCAATCTTGGAATGGCCATGAGTTCTTCCTCATTAAAAACCTTACCAAAGAAAAACCCTCCTTAGGGATAAAACCTTGATAAGGAAAAGAGTAAAGAACTCATGACGAGGGGATCAGTTTCTGGGCGTGAGATCAAGGAGTCAAAGCCTGATGTGAATGGACTCAATGGTCTTCTATCTTGCAGCCTTAGTGAACATGTCTTCCAACTGATCTTCACTCCTCGTATAGAATGGTAATATCACTCCCTAGACGATCATCTGCCTTACTTTGTGACAGTCCACCTCAATATGTTTGGTCCTCTCATGGAACACCAAGTTCGTAGCAATGTGGATTGCTGCTTGGCTATCACAATGCATAGTCATTAGGGTGGCCTGCTCAATGCTCAAGTTCTTTAGTATCTGTCATGTCCCCAATCCTGGCTAAGATAACAGGGACGAACCATGGCGAAAGGACACGCACCAGTCAGGTCATGTGACCTAAAGACAAGTGTTCCATGGCCTAAAAGAAAGTTTAAGGGCTTCAGGACATTGAGACTTAACCAAATGTAGAAGGAAACAAGGTCAAAGAAGTTGGACAAGCCATCTGGTAGCTGGACGAGGCCGCGGGGAATCTCGACCAGCTCGGGGCAGCTCGGGAGAAGCTCGACCAGCTAGGAGAAACTTGGAGGTAGCTCAATCAGTGTTTTATCAGCTAGGTGAAGCTCGATGAAGTGAATGATAAGAATGGGTCATGAGAAAACTAAGTCTAGGTCTGGAAATAGACGAAGGGACTTAGAAGGATTGAATAATATGAAGATATTAACCTGTACGAAGTGTATCACAGCTGGGTGATGCGAACAAGAAGCTCAACAAGCTGGACGGAGCTCACTTGGAGCTCAAGTAGAGTGTGTCAGCTCCCTGATCTGGATGGACTAGCTCACTCATCTGGGTAAGCTGGGGATCAGCTCATCTCAGCTAGACGGAGTGTTAAGGTCTCGGGCAGTTGGACCGGTCCGGGCCGTGGTCGGGTCAGCCGGTTGGGTCTTATGGTCCGGCCATTGGGCCAATGGATTGGGAAGTGTATGGTCTCGTCCCAAGGACTTCTGTAAGGGTCCAGGATCACCTAGGAACTTCTATATGGTAGTTATAGGACAATGGATACAAGGAGAGGCAGTTATGGCCGAAAGGATGCGATGGGCCAAAAGGTGCCCATTTGCCCACCAAATGGTGTCTCCTTGTACAGGGAAGTTACCCACGCCTTCTTCTTTATAACCACGACCCTGGGCACTAAAATAAAAATCTTTTTCATCGGAAAAACAGAGAGACAAGTCATGGGACAGAGAGAAAGAAGGAGAGATCAAAATCTGCCTTAAGGGGGATATTGTGGAGATTAAGCAACTCCTCTTTCTCCTATATACGGAAGGCAATTCCGTGGGTTTTCAGGAATGTCAGGGCTTCTTCCTACACCCTGAAACACAAATAAAAACAGATAGATGGTCGGATTCAAACATCCAAGATAGAGATGCATTCAAAGGCAACAAAGAGGCAGTTTTGGAGGGCAATAAAGAAAGAAGTTGAGGACGACCCTCTGAAGAGTTTTGATTAATTTTTGGCACGCCCTAGGCTTCCTATACATCTATAAAATACACTCAAATATCCAGGAGATATATGGTGGGCCGGAATGCACTTCCAATGGTTGAGACAGCCTTGAAGGCAGATGTGTGTAGAAAGGCAGTTTCATGGGTATTGAAGAGGGTAGTGATGCACGACCCTTGGATGGAGTTTAATCATGGACGAACACATCCCAGGCTTCATATGTGTCTTGGGAACAAACGCAAATATCCAGGAGAGAAGTTAGAAGGCCGGACTTCACTCTCAATGACATGAATAGCCGTGAAGGCAATGCAGTGTAGAAACCAGTTTCATGGGAGTTCCATGGAAGGGAAGTTATGAACGACCTTTGATGGAGTTTGATCATTGAACATCATGTACTAGGCTTCCTCTACAATCATATAATACACGCAAATGTCCAGGGAAGAAGATAGATGATCAGAGTTCACTCTCAAAGGCCAAGGCAGCCTTATAGGTGTATAAGGTGGGGATTAAGCAACAACAAGGTTAAGTTTTATTTGGGAAAGGCAAGGCCGACTGGAATGGATTCCAGAGGAAATGAGAAAGAATTGGAAAGGGACCTTAAGACTCCAAGACACACTTTCAAGGTAAAGGGTATGACCATAGAACAATGGGCCAAGATTATGGATCGGTTTGATCATGATTTTGGGGCGGTTTGTAATGGTTATATCCTATCTCTTCCTTGTATGTTTATACTCCATATTTACATGAGGAACATTGTGGTTTAATCTTGGAATTGGCTTGGTAAAGGGCCAAGGTAATGTTCTAAGTAACACAAAACATGAACATGGTTCATGGGGACTGTGAAGGGACCCAACCCATTTTTTCGTACCATCAGTACGAGTCTGAACCGACTTCCTCGATTAGACTTGGGCCAGTTTCCAACTTTTCTTACTTAGAATTATTTCAGCATTTTCAGTTCGTTTTCAGACAAGTCAACAAGCATAATAAAAGATTTAGATAGATAAACGGAGGTTCAAGTTAACAAGTGAGTTTGCTAATAAGCTATCACAAGTTCAACTCGTCCTATATCTACCCAAATCCACCATCCTTCCTTCCTGCCTTGGTCCCGCGGTCAAGCTATGTCTTTACCCTTTCGGGTCTGATCCTGATCTGCATCCAAACAAAGGAGGAATAAGCAACATAATGCTTAGTGAGAGCGGTCATCCCATCCCACTTAGCCAAAGTAAAGCAATCGAGTCTACACAATCAATCAGATAATCGGACATGCTTATCATCCAGTCAGTTACTTGATCGACATAACCGATCCAAGCCAAAGTGCCATCAAATCAATCAAGCCCTAGCAGGCCATAAACGGCTCTAGGCGCATGATCTGATCCAGATGCATCGATGGAAGGATCCGGTTACCCGATTCAAGCCAGAACAAGCAGATAATTCGAATTAGACAAGCATTCAGTACACAGAACAACTCCTATCAATCAGACTACGATTCAATACTTAGACTACGGTCGTGCACTCACCTTTGTCTTTAGCGTCGGTATGATACAGTTTGATTCGGCCTTTCTGACACCTCTCGCGCAGTTCTTCTCGGACTTACGAACACTCGAACAGTCGGAATCACCCAACAGACGAATGTACTGGACTCGGAAATGATCGATCCGGCTAAAACTTGAAGTTTCCCACTCGATCGCACTTTAATCTCTCTGAGTTTTCTCTCTGAATTCCTTAGAGCTTTCGTGAAGAAAATGGCGAAAACTCGCTTAAGGAGACGATTAAATGAGCAGTTGGGCAGTTTTCACCCGCGGAACCACCTAAGTAACCGTTCTGACGGTTTTCCCCTTCGGCCAAAAGTGATAACCGCTTCCCCGCGTACTTTTGCCTTCCCAGCGCGACTTTTTGCTCTTCCTCTCGATAACTACTCCCGCCAAAATTACTTAAGCGAAAATCGAGCTACAGTGGACTGTCCCACCCGACAAGCCCAACCGTTTTGTCCTAATCGGACCAATCATGTCTGAATTTCGAACAACTTTTTCCGAACCGACCAAACTTGTCTGAATCAGACCGTTACTACTCGAATCAGCTCAATCAGCTCAGTCCGGACATTCCCAACCGTTTTGTCTGATTTCTGACAATTGCTGTCCAGCCGACCAGCTCAACCGTCCTGTCCGAATCCGACAACATTTGTCTGGATCCGACCATTGCTGTCCAAAAATTCCGCTTTGTCTGAATACTTTCTTGAGCTGTCCGAACACTTCACAAAATCGCAGATAGAAATACTTAGCCATAATACGAGCGTAAGAACGACTGACCGAGCTTTGTTTGCTCCAAAACAGATCTGATCCTAGCTTTATCCAGACTATGGGTTCACTCCATCCACTACTTGGACATCGATCCAGCTCATATCCACCCACAGAAAGTCCATTCAGCTTGGCCAGCTCTTTCTATCATCATCCAACCCATCCAGTAAGTCTCACAGTCCGATCAGACAGCCCTTAGATCGTCCCAGCTCCGATCCTCGGAACACGGGTGTTACAGACTGCCCATGAACGGTTCTCGTATGATCCAAAGGGATTTGGTTGATTCCAACTTTGGGAATCTCTTAGTGGTGATTTATCATGAATTATCATGAATTGTAATTAGTTTTTGGAGCAGTTTTGAAGGATGTCATTTTTGGGCCAAAGATTCATTCTAAGGAGCGACAGAAGCATTGAGCTGGTGTGGTTATTCGAGAGAGGCAGTGTGTTATCTGATCTTGGCAAGGATGGACAACCTGATCCATAGATGATGGATCAAGGTTTCTGATCTGATTGATCAAAGGATGCATCGGTTGTAAGAGCAAGACTGATCAGGTTCAATGGGGCATGGTTCCATGGCCGGTTAGGTATGTGTTAAGACTCATCAGGTCTGAGTCATGTGGGGTGGTTGGTTGATTGACTTAGGATCTGATGAGTATTGTTAGTCCAATAGAGGGACTTGGTATCATATTCTACAAAGCATAAGGATGATGCATGAGTTGAGAAGAGCCATATGCATGTCATTCACCATTGAAGACTTCCCAAAGGTTACTTGTTCAGTGGGGATTGTTGGTAGAATGACTAAGTACCCAAGGGGAGATGTTTATGCAGGTATAAGAGAGTTGGACGAGTTGACAGGGAGCTGGGCTCAGCTATCTTGTAGCTCGATCAGCTGGAAGAGAGTAGCTGGAACCTCATGTGAAGTGGTTCAGCTTAGCTAGCTGGATGAGCTAGCTAAACAAGCTGACGCAGCTGGCCTTAGCTCGGTTCTAGCTAGCAGAGGTGAGTCAGCTCGAGGAGCTGGATGAGCTAGCTAAGTCAGCTAAGAGGATGAGCTAACCAATTCAGCTAGACCGATGAGCTAACAACCTCTGTGGATGTGGCAAAGGTATGACTTAGCAAATACATGGATAAAGTAGTAACTTGCTAGGATGCTGGTAGAACGGATTAGGGGAATGGAACCTCAGAATCGTATGACTTGGTTTGGGTTCAGAATCGATCTCTAAGCTAAAAGGTAGTTGTAATACTAACCAAGGGCTGAGGTGGTTCGACCGGACAAGTGTTAGATTGGTTTTAGACCAATGGTTAATATAGTATAATCTGTTGCGTATGAGTTGAACTGATCTAAGCTAGGGAATGACTAAGGTAGTCTTGAGCTAAGATCTAAGCTAGCCCTCGTCTACAGGCGATAATATAGATAAAGGGCAAAAAATTTAGAGTTTCGGTCCGGAAGAGGACTGAGCGACGTGAGGCGTCGACCGCGGCCTGGAAGGCCAGATCGGGTCTTACAAGTTGGTATCAGAGCATGCTTGATCTTGTTAAGGACAGTGCTCAAAGATGTTGAGTTCGAAACCGATATTATTTCTAAAAACTAAGATGACTTGGAACCTTAGCTGCAGTGACCCAAGTGAGAGTTGAGGCAAGATTGGGTTTCATGCTTGTGAACGGGAAAGTTCTAAGATGAACTGGCTTAGCCAAGATATGATCTCTAAGGGAAAGATCCTGAAACAAAAAGGTTGGTCGATCTAGTTATTTAGAAGTAATAGACGGATTGGACGAAGGGACGCAATACGACCTGGACAAGGGAGGTAACATGGACCAGAGAGTGGCTTAGGTTGAAATAAACGGGCAGCACTCTACTGAGGTTAAGTGTTATTCCTTCGGGACAGTTCCAAAACAAGTGAGCATACATTATGTATCTTAGTGATGGGGATTGAGGTATATTATAAACACTCTTGTGAATGTCATGGGACGTTCATGGAAGTGTGGCACTTTGGAGAATGTTTTGGGACATTTTCCAAATGTGTTATCAAACCGAGATCCTACTCGACTAGGAGAGTGGACCAGGTTGGGTAGGCAATCGAGTCCTGTGAAGGAACAGGGTTGGCTTACTCGAACGAGTCCAAATTGGATGTAGTCCGGATGGACTATGATCTTAGTATTGATCACAGTCAGGATAATGCATGCGGATCTTAGTATTGATCAAAGTCAGGGTAATGCCTGCGGATCTTAGTATTGATCACAGTCAGGGTAATGCCTGCGGATCTTGGCATTGATCACAGTCAGGGTAAGGCCTGCGGATCTTGGTATTGATCACAGACAGGGTAACGCCTGCGGATCTGGCTTATAAAGAATCGGGCCACCTTAGACTGTCATCAGTTCAGGTGCAGTTTTAGAGTGGGTGTAGACCCCCGATCAGGTTCCAGGATTAATAAACCTGCATCCAGTGTTGTATTGGTTTCAGCAGTCCGGGCAGAACGGATGCTAGAGAGAGGTTGTGAGGCTTACATAGCCATAATCGCCACTAAGGAGATGGTGAAGGGTGGTAACCTAGACGGGATGCCGCTGGTCAGTGAGTTTGAGGATGTGTTTCGGGCGCTGAAGGGAGTCCCCCCTGACAGGGAGGACCCATTTCATAATAGAACTGGAACCAGGGACGGCCCCAATGTCTAAAAGTCCATACCGCATGGCTCTTGCTGAGATGGCCGAGCTAAGGACCAGGGTCAGTATACAATCGAGTCTTGTAAGGGACCAGGGTTGGCTTACGCGATCGAGTCCATTTGGGATCTAGCCGGGACTGACTAGGATCGAGATAAAGATGATCAAGTCCAGTGAGGGACGAGGATCAGGACACGACCTACGCGGAGATGGTGTTGACATGAAGACATAAAAGACAAAGAGGAAGAGAGTATGGCAAGAGAAGTATCTGGAATGATCAAATGAGATTGGTCCGTACAGTTTAGGTCTAATCTGACCTAACTTGACTTCCAAGACAAGGAAAGGGTTAGCTTGAGAAGGAGGGACACTTATTTAAATCAGAACATGTGATATGGTGGAGCAGAGAGACGTTAGGAAACAAAAAGGGGAAGAAAAGTCACATGTCAAGATAAGGAGACAGCCATTTAGGACCTGTACCTTTCCACCAAGTCTGGACAAAACCAACTACCTTCCTGTCCCTTTCCACAAGTCTGGGCGTGCCTCTGCCCTCCCTCAGTCCTATTTTGTTTATTATATCTTTTGTCAACTTATGTATTTGTTTATGATTTATTTTGCCTATTAATAGGCTTGTACCAGAAACTAAATGAAGTAAGGAATTTATTTCCTCTATTCTCTGTCTCTCTCTCACAAAATACTCCTCTTCTCTCTCAATGTTCTTCATCTGAAACTCCAAATTCTCTCATTCTTTCATGGTATCAGAGCATTTTTGCTCCTGAAACCTTATTCTCTCCATACTTTTCATACTTATTCCGCAAACTACAAAGCTTTTACTCTTATTTTTCGAGATCCTTCTTCCTTTTAACCACTGGATAATAGCTGTTCTTGACCTGTTCTTGAGTGTTCTTGATGGAGAATTCGAAAATGATGGTGGTTCCAGTTACTCTCAAGGGAGTTAACTACCTACTGTGGTCAAGACTTGTCAAGACTGCTCTTGGAGGCAGAGGTCTCTGGGAACATGTGACTGAAGGCAAAACCCCAAAAAAGACCATCCTAGGAGAGGATGGTAAGGAGGAAGTGGCGCTGGTTGATGAAGGCAAATGGATTCAAGAGGATTTCATGGTGTTGTCTGCCATCCAGAACAGCCTTGAACCCTCAATATTGGAAGCTTACTCCTACTTTGAAACTTCCAAGGAGCTGTGGGATACCCACCAGAAGGTTTATGGTAACATTTCCAACTTAAGTAGAGTGTTTGAAGTCAAGAAAGCTATCAACACTCTTAGTCAAGAGGACACTGATTTCACTCAGCATTTTGGAAAGTTCAGAGCCTTGTGGGCTGAGCTAGAGATGCTGAGACCAGGAACTGTCGACCCTAATGTGCTTAATGAGAGGAGAGAACAAGACAAGGTCTTTGCCTTGCTGTTATTATGACCTAATCAAGCACATTCTAAGGAGTGAGAAACTTCCAACTCTTGAAGAGGTTTGTGCTCAGATTCAGAAAGAGCAAGGCTCAGTGGGTCTCTTTGGAGGAAAAGGAGAGCTCATCATGGCAAACCAAGCTGAAGGCGTGGCTAACAAAGGGTTCTATAAACCAGAGAAAACTTGGGTGTGTGATCACTGCAAGAAGAAAGGTCATGGCAAGGAAAAGTGCTGGATCCTTCACCCTCACCTCAAACCTCAGAAGTTCAGGACACCATTCATGGATGCAAAAGCTCACTTCTCTGGTGAAATGGGTAAACCATCTACTCCTTGTCCATTGAGCTCCAATGTAACTGGTGAAGGGAAGACCTTGGCTTTCAGTGGCTGTTCTATTGTGAGGACTAACCAAGATGAGACTATCAAGAGGTCAGACCTTGATGCTCTCATCAAAGCCCTCAAGGAGAACTCTGGTAACACACTTGGTACCTCTTTAAATACTTCATATAGACTGCCTAATGCATCTGCTAGTGTTAAGCAATTAGTCATAGACTCAGGTGCTTCTCACCATATGATCAGTGATGCTAGGTTGATTAGCAATGTAGAGCCTGCCTTAGGTAATGTCATGATTGCTAATGGGGATAAAATTCCAATAAAAGGTGTAGGAACTCTGAGATTGTTTGATAAAGACACAAAAGCATTTTACATGCCAACTTTTGCATCTATTTTATTATCTGTCAAGAAAGCTGCTACTGATCTTAACTGCAAGGTTATTTTCAGTCCTAATGATGTTGTGTTTCAGGATATTGAGACTCTTAAGTTGATTGGAAAAGGTGTTACAAAGGAGGACTTGTACGTACTTGAAGACACCAGGACCTGTTCAACTTTACCTTATGCTTTTAGTTCAATTCCTGCTTTAGATAATGATGTATTATGGCATGCTAGGTTAGGCCATCCCCATTCTCGTGCACTGAACCTGTTACTTCCTGATATTTCCTTTAAAAATGATGGCTGTGAGGCTTGTATTCTTGGCAAGCATTGCAAGAGTGTGTTTCCTAAGTCATCTACTATTTATGAAAACTGCTTTGATCTTATTCATTCTGATGTTTGGACTGCTCCATGCACCTCTAGGGAGAATCATAGATACTTTGTTACATTTATAGATCAAAAATCTAAGTATACTTGGTTAACTATGATTCAATCAAAAGATAGGGTGCTAGAAGCCTTTATTAATTTCGAAAACTACATAATTAATCACTTCAATGTTAAGATCAAAGTGTTCAGGTCAGATAATGGAGGAGAATACACAAGCCTTGCATTCAAAGCACACCTAGCCAAACATGGAATCATTCATCAAACCAGCTGCCCATATACACCACAACAAAATGGTGTAGCTGAGAGGAAGAATAGACATTTAATGGAGGTGGCAAGGTCCATGATGTTCTACAGAAATGTACCAAAGCGTTTCTGGAGTGATGCTGTGATGACAGCTTGCTATCTGATCAATAGGACCCCCGCAAGAGTTCTAGATGATCTCACACCATATGAGGTAATGAACAAAAGAAAACCCTCTATTAACCGATTGCGTGTATTTGGGTGCTTGTGCTATGTTTTGCAGCCAGGAGAACATAGAAACAAGCTTGAAGCTTGAAGTACTAAAGCTATATTCCTAGGCTACTCAACTACTCAAAAGGGGTACAAATGCTATGCTCCAGAAACCAGAAGGGTATTAGTCTCCAGGGATGTCAAGTTTGTTGGATCCAGAGGTTATTATGAAGAGAAGAGTTGGGACAATCTCAAGGATCTATCTCAAGGAGCCTCAGATAGGGCAGACAACCTCAGGCGTATCTTGGAGAATTTAGGCATTAGTATGCCTGAAGAGGAAAGATCATCAGAACCAGAGCCTAGACAAGTTTCAGAAGCTGGTCCTCATGGAGTTAATGAAACTGAAGAAGCTATTCATCCTAATCCTGAAGGGGGAGATCAAGAGAATCAAGAGGATTCTCACACTGGTCAAGAAGAATCAAATACTGGTCAAGAGCATGAGGTTCATGATCAGGATGAAAACCAACAAAATGAAGCTGGCTATGATGAAGGAGAGCAGAGGGAAGAGGTTCAGCAGCTTAGGAGAAGTAAAAGGCTGAGAAACCACCCTTCCAACTGGATCAACACAAGGGTTTACTTCAATAGCCAGGCAGTAGCTCATCCTATTCAAGCAGTCTGCTCTCTGGCTCACTACCCCACAGCACATCAAGCCTTTATCACCAGCATAGATCAAGAGTACATTCCGAGATCTTATGAAGAGGCAATGGAACTTGATGGATGGAGAGACTCAGTTGGAGATGAGATCAATGCTATGATCAATAATGATACATGGTGTGAGACTGAGCTTCCCAAAGGCAAGAAAGCTGTGACAAGTCATCTACTCTTTACCATCAAGTACTTAGCAAATGGAAAACCAGAAAGGAAAAAGACAAGGCTGGTTGCAAGGGGATATACTCAGGTTTATGGAGAAGATTACCAAGACACATTTGCACCAGTAGCCAAACTCCACACCATAAGGATTGTTCTCTCACTGGCAGTCAACTTGGAATGGGATTTATGGCAAATGGATGTCAAGAATGCTTTCCTACAAGGTGAACTAGAAGATGAAGTCTATATGAGACCTCCTCCTGGGCTAGAACACCTTGTTAAACCAGGGAATGTGCTTAGATTAAAGAAAGCAATCTATGGGTTGAAGCAATCACCAAGAGCCTGGTACCACAAGCTAAGTACAACCCTCAATGGAAGAGGTTTCATCAAGTCTGAAGCTGATCACACCCTCTTTACCATCACCAGTCAACAAGGCATTGTTGTCATACTGATATATGTGGATGACATTATCATCACAGGGAGTGATAAGGAAGGTATCACCTCAACCAAAGCCTTTCTTAAATCTTCTTTTGACATTAAAGACTTGGGTGAGCTAAAGTACTTTCTAGGGATTGAGATATGCCGATCTAAAGAGGGGTTATTCTTATCCCAAAGAAAGTACACACTTGATCTATTGAGTGAGTCAGGTGATCTTGGAGGAAGGATAGCAAAGACACCACTAGAAGATGGCTACAAAGTGCTGCGAGAGGGGGAGTTTGAAGACAAGCCCTTTGAAGATGTGAAGATGTATAGGAGAATGGTTGGAAAACTCATTTACCTAACCATTACAAGACCAGACATCTGTTTTGCTGTGAACCAAGTCAGTCAGAATATGAAAGAACCAAAGATTCATCACTGGAGCATGGTTGAAAGGATTCTGAGGTACCTAAGAGAAGCTCCAGGCCAAGGAGTGTGGATGGGATGCAATGGAAGCACTGAGATAGTAGGATATTGTGATGCTGATTGGGCAGGAGATAGGGTTGATAGGAGATCAACTACTGGATATTGTACCTTCATTGGAGGCAATCTTTTAACTTGGAAAAGCAAGAAGCAGAAGGTGGTTTCATGCTCAAGTGCTGAGGCAGAGTATAGGGCTATGAGAAAGCTTACAAGCGAGTTGATTTGGATTAAGGGGCTGCTTAAAGACTTGGGAATTGAGACTACAACACCAATCACTATGCATTGTGATAACCAGGCTGCAATACACATTGCAAGCAAATCAGTTTTCCATGAGAGGACTAAACACATTGAAGTAGATTGTCACAAGGTGAGACAAGCTGTGGAGCAGAAGATCATCCTACCATGTTACACTAGAAGTGAAGATCAGTTGGCTGACATCTTCACCAAGGCTGCAAGTACTAAGGTCTGCGAGTTCATTCATTCTAAACTTGGACTTGTGGATCTTTCATCACACTGATCCTCTTAGCCATGGAGTGTTCTACTTTTTTTCGTTTGCTTGGGTTTTGTCCCAAGTGGTTTTACCTTGCTAAGGTTTTAATGAGGGAATACTTCATGGTTTCCAAGCTTGACCAGTTCATATGGTCAAGCTTGAGGGGGAGTGTTGACATGAAGACATAAAAGACAAAGAGGAAGAGAGTGGCAAGAGAAGTATCTGGAATGATCAAATGAAGTTGGTCCGTACAGTTTAGGTCTAATCTGACCTAACTTGACTTCCAAGACAAGGAAAGGGTTAGCTTGAGAAGGAGGGACACTTATTTAAATCAGAACATGTGATATGGTGGAGCAGAGAGACGTTAGGAAACAAAAAGGGGAAGAAAAGTCACATGTCAAGATAAGGAGACAGCCATTTAGGACCTGTACCTTTCCACCAAGTCTGGACAAAACCAACTACCTTCCTGTCCCTTTCCACAAGTCTGGGCGTGCCTCTGCCCTCCCTCAGTCCTATTTTGTTTATTATATCTTTTGTCAACTTATGTATTTGTTTATGATTTATTTTGCCTATTAATAGGCTTGTACCAGAAACTAAATGAAGTAAGGAATTTATTTCCTATATTCTCTGTCTCTCTCTCACGAAATACTCCTCTTCTCTCTCAATGTTCTTCATCTGAAACTCCAAATTCTCTCATTCTTTCAGATGGACCTATGGTCGGAAGGTACGGTCGAGTCGCTAAGTGGACCAGGAACGGAATATGATCACGTCCTGAGTGGACCAGGATCGAAATATGACAAAGTCCGGTGATTGACATAAGTCAGGTTGAGACGGTTTAGTCTAGTATGGACTAAGATCGCAATATGGCCAAGTCGTGGTTTTTTTGGAAAGACTAAAAGTTGGTATTACTTATACGGAGGTTGATGGATCCTTGACTATGGTTGAGTAGCCAATTAAGGATGCTTTTGATTTCCCCTAAATCTTTGATTTCAAATTCAGAGAAACTCTTTTGTAGCTTGTATACCCTCTTTGTCACTTCCAGTTATGTTGATATCATCAACATAAACTAGAAGGACAATCATACTTGAGGCAGTGGCAAGAGTGAATAGGGTGTGATCAAGTTCAGACTTCCTAAAGCCTCGCCAATTCAAAGCGGTGCTCAACTTGTTGTACCAAGCTCTTGGGGATTGCTTTGGACCATAGATAGTGTTCTTCAGCCTTAGAACATTTCCTGGTTTGACTAGACCTTCCATACCTTGTGGAGGATGCATGTATACTTCATCATCCAGCTCCCCTTGAAGAAAGGCATTCTTCACATCCATTTGCCAGAAACCCCATCCAAGATTGGTTGAAATGAACACGATAATCCGAATGGTGTGGAGTTTGGCAACGTGTGCAAACATATCAATGTAGTCCTCTCTATATGTTTGGGTGAATCCTCTAGCAACCAGTCTGGTATTCTTCCTATCAATCTTTCCATTAGACAAGTACTTGATTGTGAAGATCCATCTACTTGATCCTGCCTTCTTCCCCTTTTGCAGTTCACTCTCATACCAAGTATCATTTTTAATCATAGCATCAGCCTCATTAGTAACTGAGTTCCTCCACTCCTTATCAGTCATAGATTCTTCATATGATCTTGGTATGTGGCTCTCATATAAACTGGTCATGAAAGCACAATGCTCACTAGGGAAATCAGCAAATGAGCAAACAGCTTGACTCGGATGAGCTACAGCCGGAGAATTGTAGTATACTCTAGTCTGGACCCAATTTGATGGAGAGTTCCCTACCCTGGTACTTATCCTCAAGGGGACCACCACTGGTTCAGTCTGGTCTTCACTCGTTTCAAACCCATATTCCTCTACCTCATGATCATAATCTTCATTTTGCCTTTCTTCATTCATCCTTCCTTGATCAGGACTCCTTTCGTGTGTCCTTGTTCCAGGACTACCTTCATCTATCTCACCTTCAGTCTCATTTCCTCCCTCATGATCAAGGTGAGATGGTTCTTCATATTCAGGTGGACTAGGGGTTTCATGCCTCTTCTGATCTTGGGTTAAGTTGATCCCAACACCCTCCAGAATTATCCAAAAACTTGCTGCCTTATCAGATGCTTGAGATATGTCCTTTAGATATTCCCAGCTTATTTTTTGATATTATCCTCTTGACACCACAAATCTCACATCCCTTGACACTAGGACCGTTCTTTCCTTCGGATAAAAAAACTTGTATCCCTTCTGCATTGTGGAGTACCCAATAAACATAGCCCTAGTGCTCTTTAGTTCAAGTTTTTTCCTCATTTCCCCAGGTACTAGCACAAAACACAAGCATCCGAACACTCGTAGATGGTTGAGAGCTGGCTTGTTTTTCTTCAGAACCTCAAAGTGTGACATGGTTTCTAATACTTTGGTTGGTATCCTATTGATTAGATAGCCAACAGACATCACATCATCACTCCAAAACATCTTTGGCACATTGCTTTGAAACATCATGGTCCTAGCTACTTCCATAAGGTGTCTATTCTTCCTTTCTGCTACTCCATTCTGTTAAGGAGTGTAGGGAAAACTTGTCTGATGTAGGATCCAATGTTGAGTTAAGTATTGCTTGAACGCATGGCTTGTGTATTCCCCACCATTATCTAATATGAAAATCTTAAGCTTGGCATTATAATGGTTAGAAACATAAGCTTGAAACTTCTTAAATGCATCAAGCCCCCTATCCTTTGTTTGAAGTGTTGAGATAAAGCAATAAGATTCTAGAGGGAAACAAATGGATTTGAATTAAGCAAGAAATTGAGTTAACTTGAAGAACAAGTCCCTCCGTACAACTTAGGTCTACAATGTGACTTGCTAGACAAGAAGAAGAAGAGAGTGATCCAGAAGTAACCAAGAAGCTCTGTTCAGTTTAACTAAGGCAAGATGAACGTTGGGAGAGGCAGGATAACGTGTGGGGTTAAGGATCTTGCCTCTGGGACCATTTGGACTCATTTGTAACATGTCACTTTTAACCTGGGCCTAGACAGTTGGGGCAATTTGGACTCTTCTGCATTTGCTTAATATTTTCCAGGAACCTTACTTATTTAATAGTTTCCTAAGATATTTGTATTGCCTATTTAAAATGTGATCCATAACCCTAATGAAGCAATGAATTCAGTTCCTCTATTCTCTGTCTCTCTCACGAAATTCTCTTCTTCTCTCTCAATGTTCTTCATCTGAAACTACATATTCTCTCATTCTTTCATGGTATCAAAGCATTTTTTCTCCTGAAACCTTATTCTCTCCATACTTGCATACTTATTCCGCAAACTACAAAGCTTTTATGATGTGATCATGGAAAGCACCAAGGAATGGAAGCATGAACCTGAACCTGAAGAGATCATGGACCAGTCAACTAAGGGAGATGATAAGATAATGGACAAACCAACTGATGAAGATGCCTTAGACATTCCAAAAGGTCCCATGGGGTCTTTTGCAAAAATAGGGAAAGACCTCCGGAGATTGTCTGAGAAGGCTTTAGGAGTGTTTAATGGTTTCAAGAAGTGTCTTGAAGCTAGTTTATAGTGAGGGACAAGTCCAGGAGGACTTTAGGAACCATTTCAAATCAAATGGTTGAGTGTGCAAAAATAGGGTGAACTGTACAGATTCTGTACGGACCTGTACGGACTGTACAGATCTGTACAGACCATGGTCGACCTATAACATTGACACTCGATCATTTGAAGTGTTTTACGCTTTGTACAAAAATAAGGCAAAAGTGTACGGACCATAACCTGTCCGTACAGTCCCTGGTGGTCCGTGCAATGTTTGGGACTTAGCCAAGTGGTTCTGATCAAGAGGTATCAAAATGGCATCAATAAGATACCAAGAAAATGCCTTGTGTAAGAAAGAATCTAAGGGGCGAGTGACAGGCTGGTTCTGGTTGTCACTTGCTGGAAAGGAAGAGCAAAGGAGACCATGTATATAGCCAAAGAACCATCCTGATTCAGAGGAGCCTATGGCAACCAATCACGAGCCTTCCTTCCCTTGACCAGATTCAAACTAGCCAGCCATCCTAGCCATTCTTTCTCAAGAGTTTTCTCAGCCATTAGATTTAGGTTTCTTATTTAAAACCTTGTAAGCCTATATAAAGGCATTTCTGTCGAGTGTAAGGTTTAAGAGAGTAAGGGGGATTTCCCCTCTCTACTTCCCAATAATAAAGCTGTTCTTGAATCAGTCTTTCTTAATCTATCCCTTTCTCAATCTCTCATATCTCTCTAAGTCTCTCCTAATCTCTGTTTCTGGTTCAAGTAAACACTAAGTGAAACCAGATCCATTCTCTTCATCATTTTAAGTTCTCTCTATCCCTAAAGCGATTATCCATCACACACGAGCCTACACTCTAAAAATCAAACATGGTATCACAGCCAGGTTTGCAAGAATCTTGTTCCTTAATCCGCTTAAGATCTAAGCTCATTCTCATGTCATTTCAAACCCAGAAGATGCTACTGTCCAGCCAGCTGATTCAACCTCTACAAGAAGAAGGTGTTCATCAGGCGTGCCAAGAAAGTGTTCTTGGTTCGTCATGCTCTCTCATACTGTCCATAAGAAAGAAGAGCCTTGGATACAGAAGTTTTTAAGTGGATTAGCTACCACCTTCAACAAACCAGTCCAAGCTTCTTCTTATTCAAATCCAGGAAGAAATGTGAAAGATTTCACCTTGTTTCTGATGGTGGCGACTCAAGTATGAAGACAGGTGGGGTTTTGACATGGAGAGTCCAAGGGGAAGGTCCATGGATTAAGGAGATGTTGGGGTCGACACCAATAGCTCTGGTTCTGTCTATGTATCACTGGTGGTTCAAGGAACTAACACTAGTTCCTTGATTGTAAGAAATCTTCTTTCCCTTGAATAAAGCTAGATCCCTTATAAACTTTATGAACTGAAATATGTGTGTGTGATGTGTTTGAGACCTGAGTATGTGTTTAAATATTGCTAGATGCAAATGGTTTGAATCTGTCCCATGATGTTTTGAAAGAGACTCGTTTCATTGTTTGATTTTTAAAAGGCTTGCTCCAGTTCCAAATGTTGCTTGACATGATATTAGATAGCATGTTCTGAATCTGCTTGCATACATGAATAGAAACTGATTAAAGTATAGAATTTGGGTCTGGTATTTGGAAATGATAATGTTGCTTAGTCTCTGTTCTAAATGGATGTCTTGCTAGGATGATAGATTGTTGTGCTTTCCAAAAAGGAAGAACCTTATCCAGAACCTTATCCACTCACCAAAAGAAGGGGCATGAACCTAGACAGATCTCTGGACAGGTTCAGTGACCTTGTTGGCTCATTCTCGGCCAAGCTTCCCTTAGGCGAGCTCCTCTGGTTCCAGGCTGTCCCAAAACGTGTGGAGAGCTCTGTCCACATATTTCAAAAACCGAGGAGCCTCTTCCCTTTGACTCCACATGCTTTGTTTGATTTTTGTAAACCCAAATGTATCCCTCTCTCTATATATATTGTCTATCTTGTCGAGTGTAATTCTTAAGAGAGTAAGGGGGATTTCCCCTCTCCACTTCATAATATCAAGCTTATTCTTCTTGTTCGAGTTTCCCTTTAGTCTACCCCTTTCTTAATCTCTCAAATCTCTCTAAGTCTCTCCTAATCTAGGTCCTTCTCTCTCATCCTTTTGAGTTCTCCTTTGCCCCAAAGAGGATTGTTCATCTTGTTCATCACACACACGACCTCATACTCTGAAAATCTAACATGGTATCAGAGCCTTGTTCATCAGAAATTGGTTCTTAGCTTCCGCAAAGATCTAAGCTCACTCACATGTCCATTCAAACCCAAAAGACACATCCTCTCTAGCCTGTCAACCTCTACAAGAAGGTGTCATTCGCAGCCCAAAAAGTGTTCTTGAAGACCCATACTCTCTCATACCCGTCCAGAAGAAAGAAGAGCCTTGGATCTAGAAGTTATGAAGAGGACTTGCTACACTCTTCATCAAAACAGTCCAGGCAGGTTCCTATACAAAGATCAGGAAGAAAGGTGAATGGTTTCACCTTGTTACTGATGGGGGGCGACTCAATTATGAAGAAAGGTGGGGTCTTTGACATGGAGAGTGAAGGGGAAGGTCCATGGAGGAAGGAGATGTTGGGGTCAACACCAATAGCTCTTATCCAGTCCATGTATCAAAGGTGGTTCAAGGAACTAACACTAGTTCCATGATTGTAAGGAAACTTCTTTCCCTTGATTAAAGCTTGATCCTTTATGAACTTTATGAACTGAAAATGTGTGTATGTGATGTGTTGAGACCTGAGAATGAGTTTAAGATTGCTATATATGAATGGTTGAGTGTTTAAAGTGCTTACCCTAGTTCTAAGTGTTGCTTGACATGATATTAGATAGCATGTTCTGAATCAGCTTGCATACATAAATAGAAACTGATTAAAGTATAGCATTTGGGTCTGGTATTTGGAAATGATAATGTTTCTTAGTCTCTGTTCTAAATGGATGTCTTGCTAAGATGATAGATTGTTCTGTCTAATCCGTCTTTCATTCATGAGTAGGATAGATTAAGACTATTGCATATTGTTGTCATTGTTACTGCCTTAAGGTTGAAACCTCTAGACTAATGTGTAAGAGTTGTTTAAGGCAGGAAATGTTTGCCTACTTTCTTGTGATAGTTCCTGATCACTTCATCCATAGCAAATAGATAATGGAAAACTTGCATTAGATGGATCTTAATCATGATAAGAATCTGTCTAAGTGCAAAGCTTGTGACATTGGAGATCAAACTTGATGATTAGTCAAGGTTTGATCCCAATGCAAGTGTGTCTTATCTTGTCTGAAGTTTGAGTGTTGTTTCAGGTTCACAAAGAGTGTCAGTTGTTCAGCATGAATCCGAAACAAAAAGGAAGACTTGCCCATTGCTGAGCCAGTGGAGAGATGTCGGTGCTTGTGTATGAAACCAATAGACTTAACTGCAGCTGTTGGGAGTGATGTGCTCCTGGTTCAGTGAAGATGCACAAGGCAAAGTCATCACTGAAGCTTGAGGAGGCCGGTGACCTGAGGGTACATGAGACTGAAGGAATGAAGGTGGATCAGTGATTTAAGCGCAGCTGTTGGGGTGGTGTGCTCCTGGTCTTGAAGCTCATTGAGGCTAACTTCAAGCTTGAACCTATACTCAATTCAAGCTTGAGGTGGGGACTTAAGTGAGCTACCTGATGATCCTCAGTTCAAGACCTGGTGTTTCTCTTCACCATTGCACCAAGAAGAGAAGATGAAGCCATCTGGGTTTAGACATTGGCAAGTTTGGACAAGAGAGTGTTCAGAGAACTCTTGGTTGTGTGAAGAATAAAGTTACTCTATCAATGCAGTTTCTCAAGTGATGTGGTTGAAGAGATGACTGAGGCATCTACCAGCATTCCATTCAAGGTGGCGAGTTCAAAAAGAGAGTGAGCAGTGGTGTGTTGGTTAAGATCATGAAGCCATCTTCCGTTCAAGCACGGGTCTTCCTAGACTCAGTCCCAAGCTTGAGGGTGAGTATTGAGAAGTTTCAATGATCTATGAAGTGAGAGTCCTTGAGGGTAATGCAAGATAAAGAAGCAGCGAAGGCTTAGCATGAAGATGGGTGGTACTAAATGGAGAAGAATCTGGTTGTCCGAGCACTTCAACCTAACAAGAGGTTAGGTGAAAGGAGGAGTGACCAAGATCAGTGAGAGAAGACTACGAGAAGAAGACTTAGTGACGTGCAGGAAAGTCATATCAGATTTGATCCCAATGAGGCCATGATCCAGGGTATTTGTGTCCATCACAATGATCCAAAGACACAAAGATCCACTGGCCAATCCCTAGGCCTTGGAGACTTTACTCTTTTTCCCTCATCAAGGTTTTATCCCAAAAGGGTTTTCCTTGGTGAGGTTTTTAATGAGGAAGTTCTTCAAGGTTCCAAGCTTGACTTAGGATCTCTATAGTCATGCTTGAGGGGGAGTATTAACTTGAATAAAGAAATGGAGCCAAAGGATGAGTTTGGGTGAAGTTTGGGTCTTGTGCAAAAATAGGGCAAGACCTACGGAGATTGTCTTAGAATGCTTTAGGTGTGTTTAAAGGTGTCAAGAAGTGTCCCGAAGCTAGTGTAAATTGAGGGACAAGTCCAGTAGGGACTTTAAGAACCATTTGGGATCAAATGGTCGAGTGTGCAAAAATAGGGCGAACCGTACGGATTCTGTACGGACATGTACGAACTATACGGATCAGTACGGACCATGGTCGACCCATAACATTAACACTCGACCATTTGAAGTGTTTTAGGCTTTGTGCAAAAATAGGGCAAAACTGTATCCTTAAAGGGATTATCTTCATCATGTCGAGTTCTCTCTATCCCTAAAGGGGATTATCCATCACACACGAGCCTACACTCTGAAAATCTAACATTTTTGATTCGTTTATACAAGGATTATCCCAACCATCCAGAGAAGCATCCTAGGAGTGTATTATGTGGTATCAGAGCAACTCTGGAAGGGAAGTGTTCATCTTTCTCTCTGATTTTTGATTTGTCTCTTCATATTCATGCTAAGAACTGATGATCCGTGTTGTGGTTGTCGAAATCTGATAGAATAGGGTTCTTTGATCGTGTTTTGTGTTTACAAACTTTTCATATCCTTGCTCATAAAGTCATCGATTTGTTTGCTTGATCCGAAACTGATTAGGGTTGAAATAAATCATTTTGTTTCTGTTGATTTAAATCTGTTCTATTCTGTTTTCAACTTTGAATCTCATCTTAAAACTCAACCTGAATCGAAATCTCTTTGTTCTGATAAATTTGATCTGTTTTACAAATTTGTCTATTGAAGTTTGTTGATCAAGTTTCGGTTAATTTAAGATTGATCTATTATTCTCTGTTTGTTACTTGATTATCATCGTGTTTCTGATTATCAATCTGTTTCTGATTGTCACCTGATTATCAATCGTGTTTCTGATTATCAATCTGTTTCTGATTATCAATCCAATCATACTTTTCTTTGTTGTAATTCGGAGTGTTTTGTTGATGTAGAACTTGTTACTGCTTTGATTTGTTTTCTGTTTCATGTACCATGGCAGGAGATCAAAAAGGAGAACTAACTAAGGAAGATAGGCTGTTGCTTAAAGCCATGACCAATTATCTGAATCAGACAATGAAGGATTCGATGAACAAGATGATGAAGGCTAAGATGTATGACTTTCGACAGGAGATTAGACATGAACATCAACAAGCTACTGGTCAGAGTCATGAGTCTAGAAGCAGTGAGAGGATACAAAGACGTGAGCATTAAGGCAGAAGCAATTACAGAGATAAACTTGCTGATCAAAAGCTGAAAACTCCTCCATTCCATGGCAATGCTAATCCTGCTGCATATGTGGAGTGGGAAGAGAAGATGGAATTAATTTTCAGTTGTCAACACAATACTGAAAGAAAGAAGTTCAAATGGGTACTGCTGAGTTTTGTGGTAATGCTTTAAGCTGGTGGAATCAATTGGTAAAGTCTAGAAGACTTGATGGAAAAGAACCCGTGGAAACATGGCCTAAGTTGAGAGCATTGTTGCGTAGAGAGTATGTTCCAAGACAGTACCACAAGGAAGTACTTACAAGGAAATCTGAGACAAATCTATATTCTTCAATCTCAGTTCAGAACCCACATGACAGTAAGAGATCACGTCAATCCACTGGAACTGTATCATCCATCAAGGCAACAACCTGTTACAGCACGGAGAAGACAGTCTCTAAGTCATCCATGGGCGTTAAGCAGTTCTCTTTCAGTGTGAATGAAAAGAGAGAGCGGTATCAAGTGTTTAGAGATGTGGAGAAACAACTCAGGAAGACCAGAGAAACACGTCCAGCCATAGAAGCACAGAACCAAGAACCAGTTACTTCTGTTTTGGAACTCAAAGTGGTAGAACCAAAAACTACTCAAGAAGATCAAGCGAAAGAATCATCACCTGTCATTCAGAAAGAAGAGCAACCAGTTCAGGACGTCATGGTTCCTTTCATACAGAATGTAATAGAAGAGGAGGCACCCAAGGAACCACAAGCAGATCATGAAATGATACAGCTGATTGTCTTTCATCCATGTGATTTCCAAAAGACATTCTTGGGTACTTTTCTGATAAGTTCTTTTGTTTAGAACAAGACCAGAGCAGTGGAGCTTTCAAGACACAAATTGGGCTGGAACCTTGTTGTATTTGACCCTGGAGGAGAGTTGAGAATTCACATGAACAAGAGCAAACTGATTGGGAAGATTTCAGCTGCACCAATGAATTTTTATTAATTCTCTTCCTTAGAAGATAAGACCTACTCGTGGAGACCTGGAGCATATGTCCACGATGTGGAAATGAGTCTAAATAAATAGGAGGATGAGACTATGAATGTATCAGGAGTAAACAAGGAGGTGAAATGAAGTGAGGTTGACCTGTCCGTAAAAGGCCATACAGGCCGTACAAGGCCGTACAAGGTCGACCGTACACTTCTCGACCAAGGAAGAAGGTTAAAACATCTAAGGTGAAAATCAACCCGGGGGAGTGACTTGGCGAGTTACCAAACGGAGTTACACTTACCATCCGAACGTTGGAGAGGATAAGGTCCGCGTGGACAGGCTGTCCAAGGCTGGAGCATCTGGTCCAAGATTCCTAGAGGCTCTTCCCCTCTCGTCCACAAGTTTGAATTAGGCGCGCCTTTCCCCTTGACCGGTCACTTCTCCGCTCTCTTTACCTTTCATCCTTTGTAAAGCATATTCTCTATATATTGTAACTCACTCTCGAAATAATAATCAAGGAGAAAATAATCTCTTCTTCTCCATTTCTCTCTCGATTTCCTTCACCGTTTCTCTCTGGTTCTAATTCAAAGTCTCTTCCTTTCTCATCCAATCCTTCTTCTATCAACTTTTTTTTTGTTATTCATCAAAACGAACGTGGTATCAGAGCCATATTGTAGCATCCCTGATCCTGAATAATGATCATGTGACTGACCATGGTTCGAGGAAACGAGTTAAAGGTGCTAGACGAGTGTATTGGCAGCTGGACAAAGAAAAACATAGCTCGACCAAGCTTAATATAGGTCAGCCCTATTTAGGTCAGCTCATTCAGCTGAGCTACCCGCTGGACCAGCTAGGGATCAGCTAAACTCAGCTGGACAGAGTGTTTGGGTATTGGGCAGTTGGTCCGGGTCCGGGGTGGTCCAGCCATGGTGGCAAGGGCCTGGTGGACCCTTGGGTAAAGCCATGGGCTAAGACTGGTGGGTCTGGGTCTATGTTTGAGCCTTCTATCGACCCAGGAAGGGTCAGATACATGCGAAGGGATGCATGCGGCCAAAAGGTGCAAGACTTACCCATTCGTGGGCAAGACTTACCCCTTTGTTCTCTATAAATATGGGGCCTCTCCACTCTTTTTATCATTCCGTTCCAGAGGAAAATACAGAGAGAAAGGCGAGAGAGAGAAGGAAAGAAAGAGAGAGAGAGAAATCGACAATACAAGGTCGATATTGTTGTGGTTAATCACCCACAAAGTTGAGATCGATTCTGAATAGGAAAGGCCGACTGGTAAAAGAAACAGAGGCAAGTATAAAGTGTTGGAAAAGGGCTTTGAGAGTCTAGAGCGCACGTTTAAGGTAATAGTGGTGGCCATGGAACCATCGCCCATAACAATCGTCCGGTTTGATCGGATTGGTGGGCAGGTTTTGTATTGGTTGCATCCAACCTCTTCCTTCTCCGTTTTAATTACTTTCTCTTCATCTTCTACTCTGTATTTGCGTGAGGAATGATGTGGAATGGTCACGGAAATGTCTTGGTAAGAGCCAAACTAATGTTCAAGTGGAACCAACCACGATCTATGGTTCATGGCCGATTGGACGGATGGTCTGATGGGTCTTAACCATGAAACTATTTTCTTTTGTTCTGTCAAGGGGAATTCTGTGGGTTTATTGGGCTTGGATTGGATGTTTGGATATGGCCTTGAGTCGGTCCAAATAGATTGGATCAAGTTCCAATGGATCGGTTATAGTAATAGTCCGGACCATTCTAGAGAATAGACGGGTAGGCAGGCGGTTGGAATGACTCAAAGGGTGCGAGGACCAAAAGGTGTCATCGACCAAAAGGTGCCATCGACCAAGGGGTACATGTTCCAAATGGTACCATTGGATGCATGTTCTGTCCGATCTATATGGTTGAGTCCATGACTTGTAAAGTCATGATATACGAACTGTTTGGGTCCGAAAGGATACGAATGGTTCGGGTCCGAAAGGGTACGAATTGTTCAGTACTAAACGGGTACAAACGGATCGTAACCGAATAGGTGTGATTGTTCAAGAGAGGCTGTGTATGATCTGATCATGGGAGAGAAAGGACGATCTTATCCATATATAATGGATCAAGGTGTCGGATCTAACCTGTTTAATAAATACAATGTTTGCTATGAACAAGTCAGATCGGTTTTCCCGGATATAGACTAATGTCGATAAGGCAAGTTGAATACTCATCAGTTCTAAGTTATGTGAGGTTGGTTTGATGATTGACTTAGGATTTGATGATCATTCTCAGTCCAGAAAGGGACTTCGTACTATTGCCTATAAGGTGAAACGAGGTTGGATGTTGTATGAGCGCATAAGGGCCAGATGCATATCCTTAACTAACAGAAGACTTCTCAAGGGTTACCTTAGTCTATTGGGATGGTTGGTTGAATGACTAAGTACCCAAAGGGAGTTGTCTTATGTAGGAATAGGATAAGAAATAAGAAGAGGCTCAATGAGTCTAATGGTTCATTAGACAAGTAAATGTAGTTCGGATCAATAGTGGACCGATGAGCTACTAAGCTCTGGGGATGTGGCAAAGGTATGGATCATCAAATACTTGGATAGATTAGTATCTGGTTAGGATGCTGATAGAGTGGTTTAGAGAAATGGAACCTCAGATCAATTTTACTTGAACCGTTCCAAGGATTGCTCTACAAGCTGAATGGTAGTAAGAAACTGACCAAACCATACACAATTGAACCGGACAAGTTATATAGTTGATATAGACAATGGTTAATAGATAATAATCCACTGTGTATTGTAAGCAATAATCTAAGCTAAGAATTAACTAAGGTGGTCTTTAGCTAAGATCTAAGTGAACCTACGTCTAAGGACGAAATTAAATTAGAAGGGTTCAAAAATAGAGAGGTTCGGCCAGGAAGTGGACCGAGCGACGTGACGCATCAACCCCGGCTTAGACAGCCGGGTCGGGGTGTTGCAAGTTGGTATTAGAGCATGCTTGATCCAGTTCAGGACAGTTCTCAAAGATGTTAAGCTCAAACCGATATTTCTTCTCGAAAATATTAGTAAGCCTTGATAATGTTCAGCCGAGAGAGAGTTGAGGCAAGTAAGGTATCGTGCTTGAGAACATGGTAGTTCTGAGACGAAACACTTAGCTAAGATACAATCTCCAGGGGCAAGATCCTGAAACATGAAGGTTAATCGATCAAGCTATTGAAAGTAATGAACACTTTTGAAAGAACATGATCTGTGATATCCTAGTATGATGAGGGTTGAGGTACATTATAAACACTCTTGTGAATGGTGTTAGCATTTTCAGAAGTGTGACACTTTAGGGAGTGGTGGTGTCAGCAGTCCGAGCTCTAAGGATGCTTGACCAAGGTTGTGAAGCCATTATGTCTGGCCACAATAACCACTGCGAAATGCGGTCAGTTCGATAGTCTATCTGGGACTCTGGTGGTATCTGAGTTCGAAGATGTGTTTCGTACGCTACAGGGTGTCCCCTTGATAGGTCGGACCCCTTCATGATATAACTATAACCCGAGACAGCTCCACTATCCAAGAGTCTGTATCGGACGGCTCCCGCCGAAATGGCCGAGCCGAAAAAGCAATGGAGGAATTATCGGAAAAGGGGTTCATACGTCTGAGTAGTTCCCCATGGGGTGCACCAGTCCTCTTGGTGAAAAGGAAGGATGGTAGCATGCGACTATGTATCAACTATTGAGGGTTGAACAGGGTTATTGTCAAGAACAAGTACCTGTTACCTCGGATAGATGGGTTGTTGGATCAACTCAAAGAAGGCAAGTGGTTTTCTAAGATCGATTTGGCCTATGGGTATCATCAAATACTTATAGAGCCAAATGATGTTAGGAAAACAGCGTTTAGGACTAGATACGGCCACTGCGAGTTTGTGGTTATGCCGTTCGGTCTTACCAATGCACCTGAGCATTAATCAAAATGGTGAACAGCGTGTTTCGAGATTTCTTTGACGAATCAGTGATCATCTTCATAGATGATATCCTTGTTTAATCCAAGGACGAGGAATCTCATAATAAACATTTGAGAGCCGTGCTGGAACGGTTAAGAGAGCACAAGATTTATGCCAAACTCAGAAAATGCAGTTTTTGGCAGAAGAGTATTGGGTTCCTCGGTCATATCGTATCCAACCAAGGCGTCTCTGTGGATCCTGAGAAGATCTAATCAATCAAAGATTAGCCCCCGACCACGCAGTGCAACGGAAGTAAGAAGCTTCCTCGGTCTAGAAGGTTACGATAGAAAGTTTGTGAAATGATTCACAAGTTTGGTCCAGCCTATGACGAGGGTGACTGGGAAGGATGTGAAGTTCAAATGGTCTGAAGAGTGTGAGAGATACTTCTCCGCACTAAAGGGCATGCTGACCAGCGCACATGTCATGGTACTTCCGTAGGCCGACCAACCACATGTGGTCTACACAGATGCGCCCATAACTGGACTAGGTTGCGTGATGACCAAGCATGGGAAGGTCATCGCCTATGTGCCAACGCAATTGAGGAAACACGAGGGAAACTACCCCACCCATGATCTCGAAATGGCTGCGGTGATATTCACCTTAAAGATATGGTGTTCATACTTGTATGGCGCCAAGGTTCAGATACTTACACGCCATAAAAGTCTAAAGTATATATTCACCCAGCCTGAGTTTAACTTAAGGCAAAGAAGGTAGATGGAATTTGTGGCTGATTTCGATCTAGACATCACTTATTATCTAGACAAGGCCAACCTAGTGGCTGACGCCTTGAGCCGGATGGAAGCAGATGTATCGGTCAAACGGGAGGCAGGCGACCTTGAAGGGATGGTCCGTGCTCTGCAGTTGAATGTACTAACCAAGGAGAGTGAACCACTCGGACTAGAGGCGGTTAACCAAGCCGACCTGCTTACCCGAATTCGGTTAACTCAAGGCTAGGATGGGAAGCTGAACAAGGTTGCTCAGAATGATAGGATGGAGTACCAGATTGGGAAGGATGGTACTATCCTAGTCGATAGAAGGATCAGAATTTCCGGAAGAAGGAATTTAGATCCAAGGCACTTGGGGCCGTTCAAGGTCATAGAAAGAGTGGGAATGGTGGCATACAAGTTAAACTTTCCTGCCAAGATGGATGCATTTCATCTGTTCCATGTGTCCCAATTTAGGAAATGCCTGTCAGACCAAGACGTTGTTCTTCCAGCTATTCCTGGTAATCTAGGAAAGGACCTAACCTTGGAGACAAGTACGGTTTGAACAGTAGATAGGATGGAAAAAGCAAAAAGGAAGAAAACAGTCCAGATGATCAAGGTCATGTGGGACTATAGTGGGAAAGAGATAATCACTTTGGAAACGGAGGCAAGGATGATAGCAGAGTATCCTGAGTAGTTAGAACAGTTTGTTTCTTAGGAAATAATTGATTTGGATACAAGGACAAATCCATCGCAAGTGGGGAGACTTATAGCATCTTCATTCCTGAATAAGGATCATGTGACTAACCATGGTTCAAAGAAACGAATTCTACGATCTAGACGACTGTTTTGGCAGCTGGACGAAATATACGGCTAGCTCGACCAGCTAAACGTACCTCCACCAAGTTAATCTAGCTCAGCCGTATTTAGCTCAGCTCATTCAGCTGAGCTACCAGCTCACTCAGATGGACCAGCTGGGGATCAGCTCAACTCAGCTGGACAAAGTGTTCGGGTATTGGGCAGTTGGTACGGGTCCGGGCTGGTGTTGGGCCAGGTGGTCCAGCCATGGTGGCAAGGGCCTGGTGGACCCTTGGGTATGGCCATGGGCTAAGCCTGGTGGGTATGGGTCTCTCATTTGGCCTGGTATCGACCCAAGAAGGGTCAGATACAGGCGAAGGGATGCATGCGCCCACAAGTCATGCATGTTCATGGGGCAAGACTTACCCCTTCACTCTCTATAAATAGGGGTCTCTCCTCACGTTTCTATCATTCAGTTCAAGAGGAAAATACAGAGAGAAAGGCGGGAGACAGAAGGAAAGAAAGATAGAGAGAAATCGACCATACAAGGTCGATATTGTTGGGGTTAATCAACCACAAATTGGAGATCGATTCTGAATAGGAAAGGCCGACTGGTAAAAGAACTAGAGGCAAGTATAAAGTGTTGGAAAAGTTCATTAAGAGTCCAGAGTACACGTTCAAGGTCCTAGGAGTGGCCATGAAACCATCGCCCATAACAATCGATCGGTTTGATCGAATAGTGGCCCTATTTTGCATTGGTTGCACCCAATCTCTTCCTTCTCCGTTTTGATTACTTTCTCTTTATCTTCTACTCTGTATTTGCACGAGGAATGATGTGGAATAGTCACGAAAATGTCTTGGTAAGAGCCGAGTTCATGTTCGAGTGGAACCAACCAAAATCTATGGTTCATGGCCGATTGGACGGATAGTCTGATGGGTCTTAACCATGAAAAGATTTTCTTTTGTTCTGTCAAGGGGAATTTCGTGGGTTTATTAGGCTTGCATTGGATGTTTGGATATGGCCTTGAGTTGGTCCAAATAGATTGGATCAAGTCCCAATGGATCGGTTATAGTAACATTCCATATCGTTCCAGAGAATGGACAGTTAGGCAGGGCGGTTGGAATGACTCAAAGGGTGCGAGGACCAAAAAGTGTCATCGACCAAAGGGTGCCATCGACCAAGGGGTACATGTTCCAAACAGTACCAATTGATGCAAGTTATGTGCGATCCATATGGTTCACTCCATGACTTGTAAAGTCATGACATACGAATGGTTAGGGTCCGAAAGGGTACCAATGGTTCGGTACTAAAAGGGTACAAATGGATCATAACTGAATAGGTGTGATTTTTCAAGGGAGGACGTGTATGATCTGATTATGGGAGAGAAGGGACGACCTTATCCTTATATGATGGATCAAGGTGTCAGATCTAACCTGATTAATGAACACATCGTTTGCTCTGACCAAGTCATATCGGTTGTCTCGGATATGGACCAATGTCAATTAGCCAAGTTGAATACTCATCAGTTCTGAGTTATGTGAAGCTTGTTGGATGATTGACTTAGGATATGATGATCATTCTCAGTCCAGAAAGGAACTTGGTATTATTTCCTATATGGTGAAACGAGGCTGGATGTTGTATAACCCGATAAGGGCCAGATGCATATCCTTAACTGATTGAAGACTTCTCAAGGGTTACATTAGTTTGTGGGAATAGTTAGTTGAATGACTAAGTACCCAAAGCCAGTTGTCTTATGTAGGAATAAGATAAGAAAGAAGAAGAGACTCAATGAGTCTAATGGTTCATTAGACAAGTAAATGTAGTTCAGATTAATGGTGGACCGATGAGATACTAAGCTCCGGGGATGTGGCAAAGGTATGGATCATAAAACACTTGGATATATTAGTATCTGGTTACAATGCTGATAAAATGGTTTAGATGAATGGAACCTCGGATCAGTATGACTTGAACTGTTCCAAGGATTGCTCTATAAGCTTAATGGTAGTAAGGAAGCTGACCAAAGCTTAGACAATTGAACCGGACAAGTTATATACTTGATATAGACCAATGGTTAATAGATAATAATCTGCTGCGTATTATTAGAAATAATCTAAGCCAAGATATGACTAAGGTGGTCTTTAGCTAAGATCTAAGTGAACCTACGTCTAAGGACAAAATTAAATAAGAAGGGCTTAAAAATAGAGAGGTTCGGCCAGGAAGTGGACCGAGCGACGTGACGCATCGACCGCGGCTTAGACAGCCGGGTCGGGGTGTTACACAGGTAGGTCGTATATCTAGTTTCCTCTTCCACAAAAACTATGTTCTAAGTTCAAGATCCAACCTTTCGAAGAGATACCTCCAAGCTCAAGCCTTTTTATATGGAAAACATCAAGACTTTGGCGATTCTGGTTACTCTCAAAGGGATGAACTACTTACTCTGGTCTCGTTTGGTGAAAACATTTCTAGGAGGAAAAGGCTTATGGAGCCATGTCATGAGCTCTGAAACACCAAGACAGACGACCCATAAAGGTAACAAAGAGATTGTCACAATCGATGTAGCAAAATGGGAGCAATAAGACATGATGGTTGTAACCATCTTCCAAAGCTCTCTAGATACTCCTATACTCGAAGCTTACTCTTATTGTGAGGTTGCTAAAGATCTCTGGGATACCCTAAAGAGGGTTTATAGAAACATCAACAAACTCAGCCGGGTGTTTGAAGTGAGGAGTGCCATCAACAACCTAACCCAAGAAGGGATGGAGTTCGCTCAACACTTGGGAAAGTTTTGGACTTTATGGTCCAAACTTGAGATGTTGAGGCTAAACTCCATGGATCCAGATGTGCTTGAGGAAAGGCGTGAACAAGACAAGGTGTTTGGCCTTTTGCTCACACTCAATGCTAACGACCTCATTGAGCATCCTCTGATCCGAGAAGCTCCCCACTCTGGAAGAAGTATGTGCACAAATTCAGAAGGAACAAGGGTCTTTGGAGCTCTTTGGAGAAAAGGGGGGGGGCTCACACTTTCCAACCAAGCCGAGGTGCCTCAAGCTAACAAGGTCCATAAGTATGAAGACCGGAGGTTCGCTGGGAACTATGAAGATAAGAGGTTCAATGGAAACTGTGATCATTGCAAGAGGCATGGTCATAAGAAGAGGCAATTTTGGATACTCCATCCTCACCTCAAGCCGACCAACTTCATGAAGGAAAGGGAAGCACGAGAAAATGTCACCTATGGGACGACTGATCAACCCGGTGCTGGGACTTCAACGAGGGAAAATTAGATATAAGGTCTTGAAGGTCGTGAGAGCAAAGCCCTGGTGACTTCACTGCCCATCAGCCTCGACCCAATGATCATGAGTTCATGCACAGGTCTGAGATGGATGCACTCATCAAAATTCTCAAGGATAATGGTAACACTCATGGTAATGTGAAAGGGTATTCATTTGGTGCATTTAGGGCTACTGGTACTGTTGAACAAAATGATATTGCTCACACTCAATCTAGGATGCTTTGTCAATGTCATACTGCTCATAAAATGTAGAAACCTTTGATAGTAGATTCAGGTGCATCTCCTCATATGATTAGTAATACTAGTCTTATTAGAGATATATAACCAGCTAAGTCACATTTAATGATAGCAAATGGAGATAGGATACCTATAAGAGGTGTAGGCAAGTTGAAATTCTTTAACAAAGATTCTACAGCCTTTTACATGCCTGAGTTTACTTCAAACTTACTTAATGTCAAGAAGGGTACCACGGATATGCATTGCAATGTTATCTTTAGTCCTAATGTTGTGAAGCTTCAGGATATTGAGAACACCCGATTGATTGGGGAAGGAGTAACCAAAGGAGATATTTATATGCTTGAAGAGCTTAGTTTTGTGCCTGATCATAGATGCTCGTTTACTTCTGTTTTTGCTTCAGTTTTAAATAAGAATGCTTTGTGGCATGCTAGACTAGGACACCCTCATTTTAGATCTTTAAACTTAATGGTTCCAGGTGTTTTGTTTGAGAATAATGATTGTGAAGCTTATATTTTCGGCAAGCATTGTAAGAGTGTGTTTCATAAATCCACAACCATCTATGATCATTACTTTGATTTGATTCAACCATCTATGATCATTACTTTGATTTGGACTACACCTTGTTTGTCTAGAGAGAATCATAAATATTTTGTTACATTCGTAGATGAGAAGTCTAAATACACCTGGATAAACTTGATTCCATCTAAAGATAGGGTGCTTGATGCATTTAGAAATTTTCAAAACTATGTGACGAACAAGTTTAATGCCAAGTTGAAATTTTTTAGATCAGATAATGGAGGGAAATACACCAGTCAAGCATTCAAGCAACACCTATCTCAACATGGAATACTTCACTTGACAAGTTTTCCCTACACACCCAAACAAAATGGAGTTGCCGAGAGAAAGAACAGACACCTCATGGAGGTTGCAAGGACGATGATGTTCCAGGCCAATGTCCCAAAGAGGTTTTGGAGTGATGCAGTTGCTACAACTTGCTACCTCATCAACAGAAAACCAACCAGGATCCTGGAAGAACAGTCACCATTTGAGGTCTTGAACAAGTATAGACAAACCTTGGATCATGTTCGAGTCTTTAGCTGCCTATGCTTTGTTCTTAGACCAAGAGAGTTGAGGAACAAGCTGGAAGCAAAGTCCACTAAAGGGATGTTCATAGGGTACTCGCCAACTCAAAAGGGGTATAAATGCTATGATCCGGTAACAAGGAGAGTTCTGGTGTCTAGGGAGGTGAAGTTTGTTGAAGAAAGTGGGTATTATGAAGAGAAGAACCAGGCAGAATTGAAAGATCTAGCATTAGACAAGGCGACTAATTTGAGGATAATCCTGGAGAGTCTTGGGATTAACCTCTCTCAAGGCCCAAAGAATGGAGGAGGACAACCACAAGGTCCCCCCACAACCAATGAAGAAGATAAGGCTCCCCACTTCGACTATGAGGGGGGAAATGAACCTGAAGGGAACACTCAAGAAGAAGTAGGTGAACACTCAGGTTCTCATGATCAAAGTGTGGAACAAGAAGAAGGAGGATGATCAGTGAATGAGGGAAATGGTCAGAATCAAGATCAATAACCAGCAGTGGAGCAAAAACTAAAGAGAAGCACCAGGATCAGAAATCCTCCAACCAATTGGGAGAACACAAGAGTATATTACATTGCGCAAGTAGTAGAGCACCCATCCGAAGTATCATGTTCACTTGCTCACTATCCTGAAGAACATTGCGTGATTATGATCAGTCTAGATGAGAGTTATATTCCACAATCATATGAGGAAGCAATGAAGGACGAAGAATGGAAGGAGTCAGTTGGTGCTAAAGCAAACGCAATGATCAAGAATGATACTTGGTATGCGAGTGAACTACAAAGAAGAAAGAAGGCAGTATCGAGTAGGTGGATCTTTACCATCAAGTATCGTGCAAATGGGAAGATTAACTGGAAGAAAACCAGATTGGTGGAAAGAGGATTCACTCAGACATATGGTGAAGAATATCTAAATACATTTGGTCTGGTTGCAAACCTTCACACCATTACAATAGTGTTGTCAGTGGCTGTGATTCTGAAATTGGTACTTTGGAAGCTGGATGTGAAGAACGATTTTCTTCAAGGAGAACTTGAAGATGAGGTTTACATGGATCCTCCTCCTGGACTAGAACACTTGGTGAAGAAAGGGAATATTCAGAGGTTAAAGAAAGCTATATACGGTCTTAAGCAGTCGCCAAGGACATGGTATAACAAACTAAGCACAACCTTGAATGGGAGAGGCTTCAAGAGATCCGAGCTCGACCAAACACTCTTCACCCTCATCACATCCTCAGGTATCATTGTCCTTCTAGTGTATGTTGATGATATCATAAACACTGGAAGTGACAAAGAAGGTACACAAGCCACCAAAGATTATTTAAAATCTGTGTTTGAAATCAAAGACTTGGGAGAGATGAAATACTTCCTTGGAATAGAGATATGTAGATCAAAGGAATGTTTATTTCTGTCCCAAAAAAATATACACTTGATATTTTGAAGGATGCTGGTATAAAAGGAGGAAAGACAGCCAAAACACCTCTGGAAGATGGATACAAAGTACCACGAGAGGGGGAGATATAAGACAGTCCACCATTCCAAGATGCCAAGCTTTATAGAAAGGTTGTTGGTAAGTTTATTTACTTGACTATCACACGACGTGATATATGTTTTCCTGTGAACCAGGTGAGTCAACATATGCAATAGCCAAAAGAGCATCAATGGAACATGGTGAACCGTATACTCATGTACCTGAATGGATCACCAGACCAAGGAGTTTGGATGGGGTGCAATTAGAGTACTGAGGTGGTCGGGTATTGTGATGCGGATTGGGCTGGAGATAGGATGGACAGGAAGTCCACCACTGGTTATTGCACCTTCATTGGTGGCAACCTTGTTACATGGAAGAGAAAGAAGCAGAAGGTGGTGTCATGCTCTAGTGTAGAGGCTGAGTATAGAGCAATGTTGAAGCTTACAAACGAGTTGGTATGGATCAAGGGTATACTCAAGCACTTGGAGATCAAGCAAGCCACACCTATGAACATGCATTGTGACAACAAAGCAGTTATTCACATTGCCTCTAACTCGGTGTTCCATGAGAGGACAAAGCACACTGAGGTTGATTGCCATAAAGTGAGGCAAGTGATTTTATCAGGAGTTCACCAAATCGGCTAGACACGGAGTGAAGACCAGCTAGCTGACGTGTTCACCAAATAGGCTAGACATAAAACCATTGAGTTAATTCACACTAGACTTGGACTCATGGACCTTACAAGAAGGAACTGATCCCCTTGCTATGGGGTCGTTACTCTTTTCCTTGCCAGGGTTTTATTCCTAAGGAGGGTTTTCCTTGATAAGGTTTTTAACGAGGGAGATCTCATGGCATCCAAGTTTGACCGGTTCCCATGGTCAAGCTTGAGGGGGAGTGTTGGACAGAGGAGATAAAATGATAGAGGAAGTGGAGAGAAACCAAGTTTGGTTCGTCCATACAAGTTTCCGTACAATGGCCGTACAAGTGGACGACCCAAAGTTTCCTTGGTCGAGTTTTACCTGAATAAATGTTACTCGACAAGTTCTTACCTTTACCTTCTGATACACGGATAAGTATATACAAAAGGGATAATGAGCGCGTCTGGACAGGCTGGATCAAGACTAGAAGACCATCTAGTCAAGATGCAAAAGGTATCAATCGTGTGAAGCTTCCCGGCCACAAGAATTCTAATTAGTGCGCCTCAACCATTGACTCCACATGCCTGTTGGAAACGCTTATCCACAACCTTATCTTGTATCCTTTGTAAAGCTTTACTCTTCCTCTATATATTTGTAACTCTGGTTCATCAGTAAGATATCGAAAACTTTCAGTCTTCTCTATAGTCTTTTCTCTCTAGACTCTCTCAATGGTTCTCAGTCTATCTCGTTGAGTCTCAGCCGTTTCTGTGTAAATCTCTTCCATAGTGACTCTTTTCGTCTCCTTTTACCCAGATTCGCTCAAGATTTCACTCCAGTACTCAGA